>CM060969.1:72385870-72573370 GCA_030765045.1 Tenodera sinensis
AGTCCTGTTTACTGTGGATGACTTTTGAATAACTTGTAAACCGTAAGACAAAATCTTACTGCACCAAAAATGTAGGTCTCACTAAAACACACAATCTATGTCTGAATATATTTTTTTGTAGGGTGAACCATTTTGGGGAATTCCTTGTTATTTGCATCAGTTTCAGAAAACTTTAAACTTTCGTGAAATGGAACATCGTCGTTCTTTCTTTCTTTCCCTGATTGCCCTCCTCTTATGTAGGACTTACACACCCTAGGAATTACAAGCCAGTCTAGGGTCAGACACCTGTCGGGGAGCAGAGGGATCTCTGGACCAGACAGAGTGAAGACCTGGAAGAAGGTGGTCAGCCAAGCACCAAGTATGATAGTGAGGAAGAGGATTATATGAAATGCAGGCAAAATGGGTGATTGGAAGGGCGATAATGGAGCAATTGGTGGAATGAATGGCGGGGAAAATGAAGAATCCGGAGAAAACCTGCCCAAGTGCCACTTTATCCACCACGAATAGCACATGCGGGTCCCACTTAGGTGGTAGGCAAGCGGTCTAACCACTCAGCTGCGGTGCCGCCATTATACTTCCAGACTCAGGGAAGGATGAGGAATAATTCTGGCTGGAGAAAAGGTCCTATCCCCCTGCTGGGAATCGAACCCAGAACCTCTTGCACAGCAGGCAGGTGCTCTACTAACTGCACTACGGGGCCAGCCGTCGTTGATCATTTTTTTATATGTTAAGCGTGCAAAGAGAACAGGATCTCAAAGCTTTAAAATATTTGACTATCGCTCAAAGCCTACTGTATTCTAATATTCCTCTTACACCTAAAAGGAAATAAACAATAAGATAATTTGTACAAATGTTTATCTCAACTAACACAAAGAGGATATAGTAATAACAGTTTGTAAGAATGGTTAGTACACGAGTAGAGAAAGTCATGTGAGTGCAACACATCAGATCTTTTATTAGTATTATTATCATCATTGTCATCATAGCGCAACAGTTCATCAGTTTACTTGTTTTTCTAACCACACCATAATGTCAGGCCCCAATTCTCAAAATCAGTACTAAGTTTCAACTTCTCCAATAAATGTAATTAGAGTTAAAGTATTGTTTAAGATGAGCGGTGTATTTTTGGTATAATACCAAAACAGGGTATTACAAAGTATAATATGTTGTATTGTTGATTGCAATGGTTGGATTGGTGAATATTTGAATGGAATATGAACATTATTATTTAAATTATATTAATTTCATCATTCCAATAATATTATAGCTCTGTCATACTGAGACAAATCACAAGTCTAGTTACTTTTTATGTCACTTTATTTTCCTTAAAACTGAATCACAATTCAATCTCATGACCTTGCAACTCACAGCAGTTCTGACCTATCATAACTTTGATACAAATACTGTACACAGCTTGCTCTGACAGTTTTACTCACTCACTATAAACTGACTGACTTAAACTAAAACCATCTGTCTGTGCTGACTTGCTTATATAGCTGATATATTTTTCACCACTTTGTGCTCTATGTGATCTGCAAGAGGAAATGGACCAAGAACACCTTCAAATATGCCCAGCCACTTCTAGCACCCCATCCATCAGCGAAAAATATTGGAGAGCAAGAGGATTAATGACTTCATTGTCAGAAATCAGCATTAGCTAACAACAACATTTTGCGAAACTTCTTATAACAAGCCCTGCACTCCAAGCTTCTAGAATTGTGTGGAAATGGCCTTTGTTCTTTATCTACCATTGTCACATGTTGCCTAACAACATAGTGGTGTGAGGTAGCTGACCTTGAGCCTCCTTTGATGTGTGACCAGTGCCATAATACAGTACACCCCAAAGAAACATAAATTATGTACACTATTGTAATATACAACATATTGACTTGGCTTATACTTTTGGAAAAGAACAACATACTCATTCTTGCAGAAGAAAGTAAAACTAAAACATTATATGCCCTTTCATTATAGATTTAAAAAAAAGAGAAAGCAAAACTAAAATATTTTATGCTAGACTTATGACATTTTTATTAAGGGTTGTAACAATTCTCAAGATTAATAATTGAACTTTTCATCAGACACAATTGCAAATTTTGATTTTGGTGCATCTGCAAGGTCGTCCATACAGATCCCATTGTACTGTAACCAGTTTTGTGGCTGTTTCCAGAGTAAAGGTTAATGCATACTGTCAGTCACAACCGGAACAGAATGGAGCAGAAAATTTCCACAAGGGTCAGATTTATGTTATTCAAAGATCAAACGCATAGTGGCATGAATAGAAGGATTTTGTTTCTGAATGTGTTAGGAAGGATACTTGAGATATGGCCCTCGCGGAAGTTCAGCTGGTGACGAGTGGCCTTCGTAAACACTCATTATTTTATGTATGCATTCAGCTGTCTCAGCATGCACTGTTTTGCATATACATACATAAACAGAAGCCAGCCACCTGCAATAATAGATGATGAAAATCTTATATTGACTGTGCAAAATTTTAAAGAATTATATGATGCTTCAGATGCCAATTACCACAACCAGATATACCCTGAAGTTATCTGGGAGGAAATAGGAAAGGAAATGGGCTATTCAGGTAAAAACAAGTAATTACTATACTAAGTTTACTGCTGCTTTTGCTTAGTTATTTATTTAGTTGTTTGATGACCAACTAAATATTCTGAATACTCTGAGCAGTGAGTGTTTAGGCTTCCGCAGAAGACAGATGGCTGCTGTTCAGTGCTTGACGGACCATTGTGTACATCAACCTTTATTCTGACCCTGATTCTTGTGTTGATTCACCCATGGGTAGACCAGTTATACTCACTTGCAGCATATGATGGGGCATTTGCAGAACTTTAGATGCCAGTAAATTTATCAACTCATTGCCGCATAATTGTCTCCGAAAAATAGAAGGTAAGATATGTTGTACATCCACCACAAAGTGCCTCAAGAAAACTTACAGCCACTAGATTTAAATTTGGCAAGTCAACCATGATTATTCCACTTTCATGCCTAGCACATTGCTTAAAGATAAAGACTGAGTCACCTAGTAGTAATGCAGCATTACAGAATATGTTTTGTCGCTATACAGTATTTTTAAAACTCTAAATGTAATGCTCTAAGTGAAATTAGTGACTTAAAATGTGATTTTAATAATTATTACACTTCCCTATACAGATATATCCCTACAAATTTCAGCTATTACTGCTTAGCTTGATCATTCATATTGAGTATAACCTCCATAAAAGCTTTGCCTATGCCTCTGATGGCATCAATGTATCTTTTGTTGTAAGTCAAGCTTTTTACTTACATATTGATCCCCATCCTTATGGATAATTTCTTCATGCTCCAGAAGTAGTTCTGAAGCTTCAACAAAGCCAACATTAATAGCATGAAGCAGAGCATCTTTGGTATCAACTCCCATAACCACCAGAAGTTCTACCATTTCCAAGTTCTCTGCATCAATTGCCAAGTTGAGAGCACCTCTCCCAAGGGGATCAACACAGTTTACGTTGATGTGACGTTTACGATGGGCCAACTGAAGCATCCTATATAACCCAAAAAAATATGCTGAATGTAGACTTGAGTAACATCACATGTTGAATTCATAATGTTTATGTAGCAAGCATACTTCATATTATAGCACATGAATAGTAGAAAATGTACTAATTTTCATCAGTGGCATAACAGCATACATGGGCTACATATATGCAATTCTAGCATTATAAATAAAATACAATCATATTATATTAATTGAAATTCATCCATTTATGGATGCTCTTTAACTGCCATTCTATATTGGGAGAGAAAGACTGCTTAATTTTGCTCAGGCCTATTTAACAGGCTTGAGGTTCTTTTACATGCCATAAACCTACAACATGGGACCACCAACTTTACTGTCCTTCAGAAGAAAGCCATGCTAAAATTGTTTATGCCTGAGAAAATCCATTGCCCTATAGGTTTTAACCCATGACCTCAGAAACCAGAGGCTTGCATGTTACCCCTAGACCACAGGGTATGATTTATATTAACTGGTTGCCCAACATTGCATGGGTAGCTGTTTAAGCTCAAATGATAAATTAATTTTGTTTACTTTATCACATAGGTAATTTATGAAGTTATTCTACGATGAAGAAGATTTTTAGGGTGAATCCTTCCCTTTACCTCTTATAATTATGTCATACAGTCCTAGCTATCCAATAACAGATGAAAAGTCTCCTGATACTCATGCAAAAGGATGTGAAATATTGACAGAACATAGAGTTTCTTAATTTCCCCCAACAATCTTCCAAGTTCTGGAAGATTTATTTTATTTTTTTTACTTTATTTATTAACCATTTAAACTGATATAATTTTTTGGTTTCATCATGGCATAATATATACCTAAAATACAAAAAACACTTTAGGAAATACATTCAAATATTAATTACATCAGTTAATTATATGTATCTTTAAGTAGCAGATGAAGTATTAGTCAGAGAGATTGAGTAATTTTATTAGATAATCACAGCAGGTGACATTTTAAACGTTTATTGGTCCCATATTTATTTAAAGTCTCTACCAAAAAAATCATGTGCACTGTCTTCAGGGGTGAACGTGATGTCCTCCTGTATGAGTTTTAACATAAGGGCAGACATTAAGTGCTAATCGCTATTGTGAGACATTGCAAAATCTGAAGAGGGTGATCTAGAGCAAGAGACATGAAATACTGACAACAGACACTTTTGCATGATAATGTACAATCTCTAACACCTCATGCCACATAGGATCTGTTGCTTCTATTTGAATGGGAGATCTTGACCACTCATGCTACATCCCTGTCCTCACATCAAGTAACTTCTGTCTCTTCCATCTCATGAAGTGCTTTCTGCCAGGAAAATATTTCTGTGATGACACTGAGGCAATGACTTCATGGCTCCAGTGGTATGATAAATGCCTCACTAATGGTGGTGACTATGTATTGATAAGTAGCCATTAAATTTCTGTAAATATTGTAATGAATATTTCTTACCTATTGCACTTTGTTATCTTTCTTGGCTATCAGACTTCGTTCCTGAATAAACCTTGTATCTTATAGTAATTGCAGTAACAGGTAGAAGATATTTATAAAGTGCTCACCTTCGCACATTTGCAAGATCACCCCTCTCCACAGCTAGAAGGTACCTCTTCTCCTCCAGTGTTAGGGGCTTAGGAAGATTGGGCATCATGATGGGTGTTTTGCTGATGCCAGGAACTTCAATTTCTAGGCCCACCTTTAATGTGAATGTAATGCAATGTAGAACAAATTAATTTGTATTACTGGCTATATCTCTGCCATGACATACCTATTACATTTAAGCTCAATCTATTTTAAAGAGAATATTTAAAAATGTTGTAACTTAAATTAATTTATAAACAAATTCCTTAATTAAATTATTATAAAAGTTAAAAGCAGAAATTCAGCATAATTTAAAGTAAAATGAAATCTTTATAATAGCTCAAAGTAATTTCTCAAACTAAAGTTAGGAATTTGTTCCAAGAAAATTATATAAAATATCAAATTACATGCAAAGAGCCAATGGGTCACTAAACATTATTTGACTGAACATTATTTTCAACTCTGTGAAAGTAAATGTTTCAGGTAAGTAAAATCAGAAGAAATGCAAAGAAATATAAAATATTAATTTACATTTGTAAAACATAATTTGCAATGCGTTCAGTTGGTTTAAGTTCTTATCTATCAAGTATTAATATCCTCAGAAAAAAAAAATACTTTTACAACCGAATACATCAATTATTTTGAAAATATAAGAGTGAGCAGATTATTAGCTGTATTTTAACCTTCTCTACTGCGCAGAGTAAAGTAGAGGCAGTATTCTATTCCACTCAAAAATTTGATGTCGAGATTTCACCAGAAATGTATGTTTTGAGGCCCCCTGAATACAAAAATAAAGCATTTTTAGAAAAAAGTCTCTGTGTGTGTGCCTGTCAGGCTGTGGACAGCATAACTCAAAAACGAAAAGTCAGTTAAAAACCAAAGTTGGTATTTAAATATAATGTCTTCCAAGGATGTGACATGAAGATTTTGAAGAAGATTGCTCCACCCTAACTACCTTTTACATTGAAAATTTTTTGAAAATTTTTATTTTCTTGAAAATGGCTCCAACAATTTTGATTTAAATACCATGTGTTTGAGATATTTTTATGACAAATGAAATGTATGTCTTGAATTCTCTGGCTATAGCCCATGAAGTCCTATTTACTCTGGATGACTCTTGCATATCTGGTAAACTGTAAGAGATAGATCAAATCTTACTATACAAAAATGTATACCACACAATTTATGTCTGAATAAATTTTTTGTAGAGTGAACCATTTCAGAGATATTTCTTGTTATTTGTGTAAGTTTTGGAGAACTTATACTTCTGTCAAATGGAACATCACTATTCATTTGAAGAAGATGGACATGAAGAAGATACAGGGACAAGAGTTTGTAAGAATGGTTAGTGCAAGAGTAGAGAAAGTCATGTTCGTGCAACACATCAGATTTTTATAAGATAAAGCTGCTTCTTCTTTTGTTTCTTCAAGTTTCTGTATCAGTAAATATAATGAAAACTGTACAATATGTAATTGAAATAAGTTTTCAGGTTTGAATTGATGAAGCTAGATATCATTCTGAACGTGTTTTGTGATAATACTTTTTTCTATCTTTAAATGCAATATTATATAAATAACTAATATGTACTCCCATTGGATAGTAGCACAGTATCAACTGTATGACAGGCCACAAGAATCCTTGGCCTGTTGACTTTATTTCCCTAGTTTTTAATCCCTTTTGCAATATAACAAACTCCTTTTCATTCCTATCGTGAGTTAAGTGCATTTTAATTTCTCATGCAGTAAACATATTTGATCAGACATTTCCAATGATCATTAAAACATACTGAAGAAATACAAGGGTGGGTCAATAAGTAATGCCTCCTATTTGTTTTCTCTTTTAATTGCCAAGAAAATTTAATCCAATTTACATTGCTTGAAAACAACAACATTGACAATTAATTTGTCACTTTTCAATATAATCTCTGTCCTTTTCCACAGTTTTGGTCCACCTTTTAACTAGGGCATGCATTCCAGTGTGGTAAAACACAGGGTCTTGCTTCCTAAGCCATTGACGCACGGACGTTTTCACAGCCTCCTCATCTTTAAAATGAATCCCACGATGAGCTTCCTTTAGTGGCCCGAACAGATGGAACTCTGATGGTGCCAGGTCAGGGCTGTATGGGGGGGTGAGTTAAGACTTGTCATCCCAATTTCTGCAGTGGTGTAACGGCTGGTGTGTGGTTTTCCATTGTCATGCAAAAGAACAACATCCGCCATAGTTTTTGTTGGGCGAACTCGGCAAAGACGTGCTTTCAGCTTTTTGAGAGTTCTGACATATTGGACAGAATTTATTGTGCATTGACGTATTGGACAGAATTTATTGTGCATCCCTCCTCCAAAAAATCAATCATAAGCACACCTTCTGCATCCCAAAACACTGTCGCCATAACTTTCCCTGCAGACCGCTGAGTTTTGAATTTTTTTTTCTTCGGTGACGTTTTGTGATGCCATTCCATTGACTGCCGCTTTGATTCAGGTTCAAAAAAATGAACCCACGTTTTGTCTCCAGTAACAACTTTTTCCAGAAACTCCTCTCCCTCCAAATTGAAGCACTGCAAGTGTTCGGAGGCTATTGTTTTCCTTGTTTCTTTGTTTTGGGCGGTTAATATTCTTGGTACCCAACGTGAACAAACTTTTGAGTAACCCAGTTGTTGAATAATCGTCATTACACTGCCTTTACTGAGGGAGGTAATGCAACACAATTCACCTGTTGTTATCTGGCGATCACCACGAATGATCTCATCGAGTCGCTGAGTGTTGCGTGGAGTCACTGCAGTCACCGGCCTGCTGCTTCGCGTTTCATCTGCCAATGATGTTTGCCCTTCAGCTTCGTTACAGCAATGAACCCATCGTCTAACAGTGCTGACATCCACCGTTGCATCAGCATACACATTTTTTAGCCTTTTGTGAATGCAAATTGCCGTTTCACCTTCCGCAGTCAAAAATTCAATCACAGAACACTGTCTAATACGAATGTCAATGTCAGCCATTTTGCAAGAGAATGCAGTGCTGCCACCTGTTGACTTAGGAATATACTACTGCAGGGGATTGGAGAAGAAGGTTTGAGGAATTGCGCCAAATTCAAATTTTTCACATAACTAACTTATTTAAGGGAAAAAAAAACCAGGAGGCATTACTTATTGACCCACCCTCGTGTGTTCTCTTCATGTTCTTTAAAACCACCAAGTACAAATGAAATGCTACTAAAAGTAATATGATTGGAATAACTCTTCTGTGAGTGAAGCAAGGCACAAATTTACTTTAATTACACCTGCATAGATGTTTTTCAAAATAATTTTCCTTTTCCTTTTGTTCATTTTTTCTTTTCTTTTATCCTGACAAAATATTAAACTATATTTTCCAAAAAATTCAACAAGGTGATTTCTCCTGAATTTTTGGCAAAAGGATGTATAACTGTGTGCTTGTGGTCTGTTCCATTTCATTTCAGACAGCAGAAAACCTTGCTTTTTTTTTGGGGGGGGGGGATGGGGGAATTTTCTGTCATCTAAACTAGATGCTAAGTTAATGTCTTGCAAAATCGCAGCTATGACAAACCAGGGGTTCCTAATTTTCTCCAGAATCAATGTTACCATAATTTGACAAATTTGTGCAATTCTGGGACTTGCAGCTCAGAAACTATTCAACTTAAAATTCTCAAACAAAATTCAAAATGAGGGTAATATTGTGGTATTTATTCAGTATTTTTATAACTTGAATTTAATGTAATTTTCATCACATTTCTTGTTTTTTGCTGAAAAAGGCTGTTTTAAATGAAATATAAATTATGCCATATCATTCAGTATTTAGTTTCAAAACAATATTACTTAACATTTCTGTGGCATCTTCAATGGACAGCTGTAGAAAAAATCTGATGTGTTGCCCTCACATGACTTTCTCTACTCTTGTACTAATCATTCTTACAAACTCTTATTCCTATATCTTCTTTGTGTTAGTGTGATAGTCAAATCTTTTAAAGCTTTGAGATTCTGTTCTCTTTGAACACTTAACATATAAAAAAAAATGAACAATGATCCATTTCATGAAATGTTTAAGGTTCCCAAAAGTCACCCACATAACAAGGAATATTTCCGAAATGGTTCACCCTATAAGAAAATTTATTTGGACATAAATTGTGTATTTTAGAAAGATCTGCATTTTTTGTATAGTATGATTTGGTCTATCTCTAACAGTTTACCAGTTGTGCAAAAGTCATCCAGAGTAAATATGACTACAGGGGCTATAACCAGAAAATTTGAGATATACATTTCATTTGTCATAAAAATATCTCAAATATACAACATTTTAATCAAAATTGTTAGAGTCATTTTCAAGAAAATCAAAATTTTTGAAAAATTTTCCACGTAAAGGGTAGTTTACGGTGAGGCTATTTTATTCAAAATCTTCATGTCACATCCTTGAAAGACATTAAACTTAAATACCAACTTTGGTTTTTAAACTACATTTCGTTTTTGAGTTATCCTGTCCACAGACTGACAGACACAACCACACACACACACACACACACACACACACACACACAGACCTTTTTCTAAACATGCTTTTTTTTTTTTTTTTTGATTCAGCAGTTCTCAAAACATATATTCCTGGTGAAATCTAGACCACGAATTTTTGATTGGAATACAATACTTCCCATAGTTACCAGTAGAGAAAGTAAAAATGGGAAGTAAAAGAAACAGTGTCAAGCTTCCTAGTTGTGCTGCATGCATCACTCATGAGTAGAGCCCAGATTTTTATGTAATTACATATTTTTAATCCTGCATAATATTTCAATGAGAAGTAAAAATGTTGGTGAATTACGTCGTTTGGGACTCCCTTACAAATTTTTATTTTACATATTTTCACATATTTTGCACGTTTCTACATATTTTAATGATGTTACACAAAACGCACATATTTTCTGTGTTTGGTTACAATTTTCTTATTTTTAAAAAATACTGTAGTCACATTATAAACTACTATTTTCACAAGTTTTGCTGATAGCAACAAAAATCAATTTGCGAAATAGGATGCAAGTTAAATTAACAATGCGATAATAACCGCATCGCCTTGTTCTGATTGTTGTCTGTTTATATCAAAGCAGGTGCTGCTCGGCAATGTTGACCTCCAGTGTCACGTTTCTCGTAGCGCTTTGGGCATTTACAAGGACTGGAGAAATTGATTGTTATCATTGTCACGGTAGTTGGCATCTTGTAATATTATAAAAGCTGCGAGGAAACAAACTGAACCGCTGGACAACCATCAATATAGCGAGGCGAGAATACTACAGTTAGTTTCTTTCAAGTCTTAGTAAAATGGCACCAGTTGCATCCTCGCTATCCTGCAAATTGAATTGAATTGAATTAGATAGCGCCTTTACAACCGATGGAAAAGTAATAGTCTCTCGAGCATGCAGTAAAAGAATTGGCTGTTCCATGAAATCTCAATTGGAACAACATATCAAAATTACTCTTCACATACGCAACAAACACCTACAGTCTTCTACAAAGCAAGTTCTGTTGACACAAATGCAACAGGAACCGTCCAGAAATGATTTTTTAAAGACTTAAATGGTTGCAGTTAATATTCCGTGGCATAAACTTCAATTTCCTCAATTTTGTTTCTGTGTAGAAAAATATTGCAAGAAAGTTATTCCTGACGAATCTCTTCTGAGATAAAGGTATCTTCATGTGTGTTATGGAGAAGCAGTTGCTCATATACGTATGAAATTGGAGACTCCTGTATTTGGTTTGCCGTCGATGAAACTACAGATGACATGGATCGGTACATAGCAAATTTAGTAGTAGGAAAACTAGATTCCGAAAGTCCAGCAAAACCATTTCTAATCTGTTGCAAGGTGTTAGAACAAACAAATCATTCTACAATTGCAAGATTTGTAAATGATGGGATGAAGATTTTGTGGCCAGAGGCTATGTGTGAGGAAAAGGAAAAGGTTTTAATTGTGTATTCAGATGCTGCAGCGTACATGATTAAAGCTGCTACTGCCCTTAAGGTTTTTACCCAAATGTACCTGCTTGCCCCATGCATTGCAACATGTTGCTGAAGTAGTAAGAGGTAATTTTTCCCATGTGAATAAGTTGATATCTGCAACAAAAAAGGTCTTCGTGAAAGTACCGCACAGAATTCAGTGCTATAAAAATCATCCCCTACATGTTCATTTGCCTCCTGAGCCAGTACTTAAAAGATGAATACGTGGTTAGAAGCTGTGAACTTCTACTGTGAACATTTTAAGGCAGTCCAGTCAGTGGTGAACATGTTCTCTTCAGAAGTAGCTGTTTCAATACGTGAATCTCAGGACATCTTTAAAGATCCGAAAATAGCAAGCTTCTGTGCTTACATCAAAAGTAACTTCGGCTGGTTGCCTAGCACCATCAAGCAGTCAGAAACATCAGGTTCCCTTCTTCATGAATCTCTGGATTTAATGGAACGTGCATCACAGAAGCTTAGTGGAGTTGCAGGAAGGCAGGTGAAAAATTCAAAGCTGAGCTAAATAGGTATCCAGAGTACTCTACGCTTGTGTCCGTGTCTAAAGTGCTAAATGGTGACAGTGTTGATTTACCAAAACATTTTTCTGCAAATCAGATTCCTGTACTAAAATATGCTCCTGTTACTTCGTGTGACATGGAGAGAAGCTTCTCTGCTTATAAGGACATTTTATCCGATAGGAGACAAACAATGACCCCTGAAAATACGGAAAAATATATGGTTATTCACTGCATGTTGAAAGAAGCAAAAGACTCAAAATAAAAATGCCTGGTTGCTCATTGTATGTCAAGAGATAGAAAACAGAAAATGCATCCACGTTATAAAAATTAATTATTTTGAATTGATTGTTTCACTCATTGATAAATTGGTTCAGTATTTCAACATTGATTTATCGTCTAAAATTTAAGTAAAATAATTATGTGAAATGAATAAGTTTAATAAACATAATCCAAAACATATATTTTTTATTTCGTGATTACCTACTTGAAAATAAATGTTAGGTGAATTCTGCATAAAACAAAACATTTTCCCTATAATTAATTCTATATTTAATAAATTTTAACTCACTGTAATTAATTTATGTACTTACAGACCCATCAAATCACAATTCTGAGTAATTTGCTGTCTGCATTTAGATTTGAGGTGGTAATCTTAGCATTTAGATTATTACATAATTTTACATATTTTGTTGATATTACATATTTCATTACATATTTTGATGTTTTTTATTACATAAATATGTACATATTTCGCACCTTGATATTACATAAAAATCCGGGCTCTACTCATGAGTGATGTCATGCTCTCGATCCACTGTTGTTTATGTTTTGGTGTGAGAGGATGCTGATAAGTGAGATGATAAGAGTGCATGAATAAATAACACTCATTTGTTCCCCTGAGCTATGCAAGTCACTTTCTTTCCAGGTATGGTTGTGATATGAATGTGTTCTGCATTTTAGTTATAAAGTTATTTATGAGTTTATAATAACTTTTAATTTTTTTCATATGAAAATCTCCTAATTTAAGGTAAGAAAAAGCTCCATTTAATTATAACTGAGACTGCAGAAACAGCAATACATAAGATATATAAGAAGACATAATCAGTCAACCTTGTGAAGTCAGCTGGTGATCTTGATTTGCTGCGAGCCTCTTCCCATGTTGAGTGATAAACGCCAAATGGGAGCTATGTAAGTACAGCGCAAACTTAAATATTTGTTTCATTATTCTTTTTTCCACATTTCAAACAAGTATTGCCATAAAACTGAAAACTGTAAATAATGTGTAATAAAAAGAGGTTTAAGCCTATATAAGTTAAATCATTATAAAAAAGGCATTTATATTTAATATATGAAAAAAAGGTTTTAAAAATTGTGTAATTATAGCTATGTTATTGTTATATACCACCATCAACAACAGACATTCAGCTTCAAAATGAATCATAGTTTACCAAAATCCAATGAAAGGTTGTTAAGTTATATGGCTCAGAAGTTGTTTCATTTAGAAAATAACTCAAATTTTACCAAATTTTAACTCAAAAACTATAAGCATTTAAGAGGTACTTAATTTTCTATTTTTTTTCTTTTACAGTAATTGACTTATGTAGAAATTATTAATGATTTTAAAAAATTGAGGTCAATTTTCCCATTTTTTGTCCGATTTGAAATAGAACAGCTTGTGTTTGTGTGTGTGCACATGTGCATGTGTCTGTAAACAACAACTGAAGTATTAAATGTCAAATAATAGCTAAGTTTTAAGTTTTATTTAAGTTCAACATCTTCAAAGGATAATGGCTCTAACAATTTTGATTAAAATACAATATGTTTGAGATATTTGCTTGACAAATAAATTGTATATTATTTTATTGCATATTTTCTGTGAATAGTCTGTGAATTCATCTAATTTCTGAGTGAATTTTGTATAACTATGTATAACTGATAAATCATAAGAGACGGACAAAAGCTTACTAACCCAAAACAGTGGAGCTCATTAGAGCACAGAAATTATGTGAAGTAAAAATGTTCATGGCACTCACCACTTCCTAAATTAAGATTTCTATAAATTTCTGTTAAGATTTCAATAAAATCCTCTTCATTCTGGATGACTTTTGCATAACTGGTAAACCATAAGAGACAGACATAATCCTACTACACAAAAAAATGTAGCCTTTGTTAAAGCACACAGATTATGTAAAATACATTGTTTTGCAGAGATAAACACTTTGTTATTGTTAAAATTTTGAAATACTTATACTTTTCTCAAATAGGAAGTCATTATTCATTTTTATGCCCTGCCCATGCAAAGAGAATGAAATGTCAAAGTCATCACATAGTGCTCAGCTCTTAAAGTTTGACTATCACTTAAACCTACTGCATTCTCCTGCTCACATTGTACCTATAAGGAAATAGATAATAAAACCATTTCTACAAATGTTTGTCTTGATTAACATGAAGTAGATAGAAGAATAAGTATTTCTAGGAATATTTTGTACAAGAGTGAGTAGAAAAAGTCATGTGAGTGCACAAATCAGAATCTTTTTCTGTATATGCTTCACACTCACCCCATCCAGATCCTTCTTCTCATCCGCCATGTTGAATTCTGGATAACAAAAGTTTTGGTAAGCCTATTGTTCCTGCCTTCTCCTTGAGTCCTGAAATAAATATCACACATTAGAAACTGTAGTCTTTAGATGCCCAAACAATAAAGCCACAAAGGCAATAAACTCCATACTAGAGGTCAGTTAATTTAGTTACATTTAAAAGTAATTTTACATGGTATCAAAGCTTCCAGCCTCCTAAATCCTATTATCTGATAAATATAGAGGGACATAAGGCAAAACATATTAGCTGTTTATTATTGGATTAGTAGGCTTATAAGCTTGCTACGTAGCATGCATCATTTCTCATATGAAAACACCCAACATACAACACAAATGTTTCCAATTGCTTATTTATTGTTATTACAAGTGAAACACAATGTATTTATAAGTTCTCATATATTTTATTTCTATTATTTTATGATATTAACCGCTAAGCAGCAATTATAAATAACAGAGACCTAATTTTTTTTATTTTTTGTCTAATTATGTAAATAGTAACTGAAAATTTATACTCAAAACCAATCATAATAATTTTTGAACACTTCTTTTATGGTAATGCTGACATAATGCTTCAGTAGGAAGACTTACTAAATGAGTTTTCTATGCTGCAAGAGAATGCAGTATAATTAATATTCAAGTATCAAATTAAGTATAGATTAAATTAGATTGAATTTTGTAGCTTTGTTGATGGCCAGTTTAGTCTTGAAAATGGTATATGTCAAAAGCATGCATAATTACATAGAAATGTGCAGCATTTTAAATTATGCTGATAAAATGCATAATTGCAATAACACATTTCTAGTACCTCTAAACTTTACAAACAGTGTAGTTACTAAACATAAAAATTACTGCACTTGGCTTTTACCAGCTGTATAGTTGCATAATAAATGATATATTTATTGGCTATAAAAATAAAAAATTCCTTTCCTTTTCCTGCAGTTAATAGAGGTAAAAATGCCTTTCAGAAAGTGGCATATTTGGGTGTGCTTGAATGTACTTAATAAGAAAGATTCCTACCATTACCCAGTGGGTTAGAGTGTGCCATCTCTGGTTCCCGGCCACGGAATGTTCACAGGTTCTATCTCACCCATAGGGTGGGGCTGTTAAGTACAGTGTTTTCCCAGTGTTCAAGCCACTGGACTCCAAGAAGGAGATATGGGGTAACACAAAAGATCTTTAGGTTGAGATGCAAGGGGCATTGAGCACTCTCCAGTAGTTGTTGTTGTAGTGTTTAACGCCTGTTTTTACTACTACGGCACCGCAGGTGGTGACACTGATGATACATGAAGATGGAGCACCGGTGGAATGAGATGGCGGGGGAAACCGGAGTACCCGGAGAAAACCCGCCCTGACGCAGCTTCGTCCACCACGAATACCACATGCGGGTCCCTGGGATCGAACCCGGGCCACCTAGGTGGTAGACGAGCGCACTAACCGCTCGGCCACGGCGCCGCCAAGCACTCTCCAGTCCCCACATATACTACGAGGGGTATTTTTAAAGTAAGTACCGATTTTTTTTTTTCAAATTAACAGAACATTATTTTCCAAATACTTTATCATCATTCATAACTTTACATCTTTTACTACTTCTACACTGGGTTACTGCCCTTATTTAGCCATTTATCATAACAGGGAAGCAGTTTTTATGAGCCTTTGTCAAGCAATGATGTCACCTATGATAAAAGCCAAGTCCTTTTTAACATCATTATGGTTGAAATATTTTCCAGGAAGGAATTTCTTCAGATGCAGAAACAGATAAAAACCACTTGGTGCCAAATCAGACTAAGGAAGATGGTCAAATTTTTCCCAAAGAAATGACTCCATCAGATCTTGGGTTTATGGGATTACGCTGTGTGTGGCTGGGCACTGTCACTCCCTATTTCTCAACAAACTCCACACAATTGTACATGAATGCTTACTAATATAACATTTCTCATATTCAAAAAATGAATTACTCATTTGACTTCATAGTCAGCAGGTTGTTCCATTGTTTTAAACATTTCAAAATGCCCAAACAACAGGAAAAAACAAAGTGACAGTCACTCACAGCTGTATCTGACTTCCTAATGAATGGAGGAAGAGATCGCACATGCTCAAAATCTCGACTGCAGCGCTGCAGTGGCAAAATATTTCAACGGTACTCATTTTAAAAACACTCCTCATACTACTACTACTACTACTACTACAACTCATATTATTACTACCACTGCTATTACTACTGCTACTTCTAACCTAGAAAGAGATTCTAGCAATAATGCCCATTCGATATCTATACCTAAAGTTGAAACTGTTTTGGAAAAACAGTATAAATTCCAATTGTGCAAATGCAATGGTTAAATACGCATGTTATTATCCAGAAAAGCCATTGCAATGGACCAGCACAGATCCAAGGGGGGATAGGGGGATTGTATCCCCTCCCAAAAATTTAGAAACTATTAAGGACGTAACTACAGATAAAAGTATTAACATTAATTCACAAATGTATTCAAAGAATCTGAGCGTTTTGTACATTAATTATTTTCATTAAAGTACTAAATGTACATCTAATGAAATATGTAAATATATCATTATAATGTCCTGTCAACATTAGAGTATCTGAAGATCTATTTGAGTAGCACCAGCAGACCAGTAGAGCAGACAGATTGGATGGACTAGCATTAATGTATAACAAAAATGTGGAAATTAAAATTCAAGAAGACTTGCATAAATGTATAAAAAGCCTCACTGGCTTCTTCCTTAAATGTAATTTATAACTCTGTAAAAGTGATATATATGAGGTGTGTTCAAAAATAAACCGAACTTTTGAAATAGTGCATCAACTAGCAGTGAGAGAGTGGCTACTGAGCACACCTAGCAGAAGGTTTAGACAACAAACTGCCATTTGCTGTGTTTTGCTTGGAAAATTCGCAAGAAACTACAGCCACTGAAGTAAGCATATGTATAGTCTGCTCGTCAGATTAGTAACAAAGTAACAATGAAGGAGCTTGAAGAACGTGTGTGTGTGTGTGTGAAATTTTGCTACAAACTTGGAAAAAATTAGCCAAGCATATGGGGAGGACTGTATGGGTTGCACGCAGTGCTATGAGTGGTTTAAACGTTTTAAACAGGACAGAGTGTTGGTCTGTGACAATTCCAAGTCTGGATGTCCTTCCCCATCAACAGATGATGGCCATGTAGATAGCGTTTATGCTGTGATTTGTGGAAATCGTCATTTAATGTTCGGGAAGTTGCTGATGAGGTGCGCACCAGTGTAGGATCATGTCATCAAACTTGAGATGCATTGTTTCATTGCAAAATTCATACCACGTTTGTTGACTGAAGATCAGAAACAGATCCATGTTGACATGTGTGAGGAACTGCTTGCTGCTGCTAATGACAATGAAAACTTTCTTAAAAACATCATAACAGACGATGAGACTTGGGTTTACAGCTATGATACTGAAATGAAGATGCAGTCATTGGAATGGGTGGGAAATGGATGGTTAAAAGGTTACCTCATCCAAAAAACGCATGCACGAGTTGTTAAAGATCAAGTTGGTTGTGTTTTTTGACTATAAAGGCATTATCCATCATTAATTTGTACCACATGGTCACATGGTAAACAAGGAAGTCCACCAGGGAATCCAAGTGCACATGAGGAATGCTGTGTGCAGGAAGAGGCCTGAATTGTGGGAAATCCACAGTTGAATGTTGCATCATGATAATGCACCAGCTCACACGTCCCTCCACATCTGAGCTATCTAGCAAAACACCACATTTCCGTTGTGCCCCATCCACCATATTCTCCGGACCTAGCCCCAGCAGACTTTTCCTGTTTCCCAAACTGAAAAAACACGTTGAAAGGACATTGTTTCCAAACTATAGAGGAGATTCAGGACAATGCGACAAGAGACCCACGTGCCGTCCCACAAAATGTGTTCCAAGAGGCATTTCAAAAATGGAGAAAATGATGGAAATGGTGTAATGCCAGTAGAGGGGACTATTTTGAAGGGTGCAGTGCTTACAATGTTGTACAATATGCAATAAAGCTGATAAAGCAAAAGCTCGGTTTCTGTTCAAACACACTTCGTATATACACATACGATGACATTTCCAGATTTTCTAATTGTAACAGATACCCCCTGAAAACAAATCTTGCATCTGCCCCTGCAATGGAGAGAATGAGGAGAACAGAATTAGAATGCACTCAACCCATAGATTTTTTGGGGAAGAGAAGGAATTTATATCTCCTAGCACTATTGTGGCACTTTTTGAAGCTCTTTGCGCTTAACTGCAGACAAAGCTCACTTTCCTAAACACCATTATCAAAAATAATTTTTGTTGAATACTATCATTACATTAAAAATATTTTGGATTTCGTGTATTTGAGCAGACTAAAGTGAAAATTTACACACATAATAAAGCCATAACAGAAAATTTTCTGATATTTTCAATATGGATAAATGATCACTACTAACATGCATGATGAACTCCCTTAAAATCATGAGTAAACATTAAAATGTGTGTGTGTGTGTGTGTGTGTGTGTGTGTGTGTGTGTGTGTGTGTGTGTGTGTGTGTGTGTGTGTGCATATCTGAATCTGTATATGTGTGCATCGTGCACGTTTCCTACACAAGATTTTATATGAATTTGGTATTAAACCTAATCTCAATTAGAAAACAGGCTATATGGCATCTTAATCACTTGCTCTTATAATAACTTGAAGTTATTATTCAGGTGTTTGAAAAATGTTACATAGATAATGTTAACCAATATAACGTCTATAACAAGTATTAGATGTAAAATGTCAAATGAATGAATATTTTAGAATTTATACAGATTTTTTTTACCTCTTTGGGTGTACATAAACCATAATAATAATGTGAATCGCACACAATGTGCAAACAAGATTGTTCTTAGTCATTTCAGAATTTCACCAACGACTCTAATCTCATCTTACAGTTTCTAGCACATGGATCTCTTACATTGGTCGCCACATCTTACACACTCTCTCTCTCTCTCTCTCTCTCTCTCTCTCTCTCTCTCTCTCTCTCTCTCTCACACACACACACACACACACACACACACACACACACACAATCTGGGCTTGGCTCATGGGATCTCTAGATGCTGTACAGGTTGTGGTGGAATCTATGCACAGAAAGTCTTGTCACTGTATGGCATAATTTGTATCTTCCCTGTGTCCATTCACGACTTGTCATGGCATTAGTAACATAGAATTTGTCCCATGTTTTGCATTTCTTCTAGTGAAGTTCCTGCAACAGGTCCCGTAAGCTGGCACTGTTGGTAGTAGGAGCTTCAGTCTCAGTTCTTCTATGAAGAAGGGCCCTCCAGCAAGCTCATATATGTATTAGGTGAGACAGTGCTCTTTTTAAGTATTTGGTCTTTAGTTTGTCTATTTCTGCAAGGCTTTTCTTCTTTAGACATACCCATATGTTTTCCAATGTATATGTTGGAACAGAATCAACTTTGAGTTCAAACAGTTGTAGGACTATTTCCAGGGAGAGTTTGCCTATTGGCTTTATGTTGCTTATGGCTCTTGTCGCAGTATTTATGTACATTTATATAGTGTGTGAATACATTTCCCTGTGTCTGAAGAGTAACTCCTAGGTAACTGAAGGTGGGTGACTGATTTTAGCTGTGTTTCACCAATGTAGAAGATGCTGCATCTGAAGATCACAGAGACTATTTTCTCTGCATTCAGTGTTAGTTCGTTCTCCTTTACCCAGTCTATTAATTGGTTGAAAAGCTTTCTGTAGGTCACTCTCTGAGGTTGAGGTCAGTACCATGCCGTCTGCATACATTAGCAGGTTTTGTAATTTCAGGCTTTATTGCCTTGATCATGTTTACCATGGTTAAGACAAACAGCAGGGGCTATGAGAAACAGTATAGTTCCAACTACAATCACAGGTTAAGGACAATGTATAAGTTTGTGTACTGATAAACCTTTTATCTACATTTTAATTTTTAGTAACTCCCAGAAAAATCAGTTTTATTACATGAAATTTAATTACACAGAGGGGAACAGAGAGAACAAAGGAGAAGAAAGTGAGAGAATGGAACATATAATGAAAAGGGAGAGAGAGTAAAAGAGGGAAAAGAAATATTGAAGAGAAAGACGGAGGGAGAACAAGGGATAACAAAAATGGAAAGAAAGAGGAAGCAGAGAGAAAAAAGTGAGAGGGAGCAACAAAGAGTAGAATTTTTGCTGTCAATACATGAACAAATCTGTGCATTTTACTAGTACTAATAAGTTTTAAAAGTACATCAAAAATATTTTTATTTTATAAAATTTTAAAATCAGGGCAACTTTACATCATGCTTTACTTGTATTTAAAAAAGTTCAGCCTTGGAATTTCATTTGTCCCTTTTTCATTAAACATGTACTATTTTGTGACTTCTTTAAGGGAAGACTAAATACTGAAAATTGACAAATAAACATTTTAATTTTTTTACAGCTTTATTAATTTGAATTTCCTCTTAACTTCTTGATATTAAGCTGAAACAGCTTTCTCCACCATTTTCCTCTATAGTGCATGATTGAATAAATAAAACATAAAATTGGTCAAATGTTTAATTGTCACTATGCCATCACACCTTTATAATTTACATCTGCAATTAGCATAGAGAGATGGAATTTAAACATTTGTGTTATTTGCATCTTTTACATCTGTTGCTAAAATGAGTTGCTAGCCTACAAAATGACACTAAATAATTAGATTCTAGCATATCTATTGGAATAAATTTGGTGTGTAGAGCAGAGGGTCAGGAATGTTGACAGTAAAAAGTATCTGCTTGAATATTGCTCAAAAAGCTTGAAAGCAAACCACCATTCCTCTCATTACTTGCAGTAGATAGCTAATAACAAACATGCATATGTGGCAAAACCAGTTTTCCAGGCTGGTCTAGTTTGGATGTTTATTGTTGTAGGTGTGAATGCATGCATAGCAATTGAAGCCACATTTGTGAACAAAGCATCCACTGTTCGGTCCTACTCTGTTTCCAGATTGTACAAATATTGTATTAAGTAATATTCAGTTATCTCCTTTATCTTTCATGATGGATGAATTTGTTATTAGACCTTTTTAGTCATCATATTTGAATCTAACATGACATAAAATTTGTGCATTCATACCATTAGCAGGTTTGCTTTACAAATTAATACTGATGTTAAGAATGGCAGCTCTCTGTGATCAAACCATGTGATTTTTCTCTTTGAAAATATATGAGTTAATGAGTTTTGCTTTGGAGAGCTTTTCCTGTGAATGACATTTACTAACGTAAATGACCGGTTTTGTCAGAATCTATTTATTATAGCTAAGTTAAATATTATGATTATAAAAGCAACCTTCAAGTTCTATTGTGAAACTACTATAGTGTTAAGAACACAGTCACTTTTTAAAAAATAATTTCTATCAGTTTTAATCAAAAGATGATATAAAAAGGAAAATAATCCTATCTTCCTTAATAAATAAACCAATTGTATAAAAGTATATCAGTGAACTTAGGAAGCATACATTTACACCCAAAGTTTCAGCCTGGTATCTTAAATACTTCTGAGATAATAGATTACTAATTTACTAGATTTAACTTTGAAAAGATAGGACTTCTAATATCTCCTTAAGCAAACATAATAAATTCACATTCTCTAACAAACTGTAATGCATATAACAAGCTCACAGCAATAATTATTTATATTCTTCTTCTTGTTATTGTTGTTATTATTATTTATTATTATTGTTATTGTTGTTATTACTGTTACTATTATTGTTACTACTACTACTACTACTACTACTACTACTACTACTACTACTACTACTACTACTACTACTACTACTACTACTATTATTATTATTATTATTATTATTATTATTATTATTATTATTATTATTATTATTATTATTGTTATTGTTATTGTTATTGTTATTGTTATTGTTATTGTTATTGTTATTGTTATTGTTATTGTTATTGTTATTGTTGTTGTTGTTGTTGTTGTTGTTGTTGTTATTGTTATTGTTATTGTTATTATTATTATTATTATTATTATTATTATTATTATTATTATTATTATTATTATTATTATTATTATTATTATTATTATTATTATTATTATTATTATTATTATTATTATTATTATTATTATTATTATTATTATTATTATTATTATTATTACAAGAGTTATACTGAAAGTCCTGAGCAATCCATTGTTAAAAATCCAACAATGTAACAAAAATGACTGCACAATCATAATCTATGGACTTTACATTACATGTTGCCATAGTGTGATGTATTGAGCTTCTGCTACAATCCACTAGCACTATTTCCAAAATGGTAGACATCAATATTTCATTTTGACAGCATACTGTCATTGAATTCCTTATTAAAAATGAAAACCCTGCTGTTGAAATTCTCCTAAGACTTCAAAGTACCTATGAAGATGTAGCTTTAGGAGATGGGTGAAACATTTCAAAGGTGGGAACATGAGTGTCAAAGATGAGTCTCATAGCATCACCTGCAAACTGCCTCCATGGAGTGCAACAAGGGAATATTTGATAAGCTCATTAGAGAAGACAGACATGTCACTGTGGATGAAATCGCTGCAAAACTTGCAGTAGAATATAGTATAATGCAAGAAGTTATTTAAAGCTTAGGTTATTGAAAAGCTGTCCCAACTGGATCACTTGTTTATTGACCAAAGACCACAAACTCCAGAGAAGAACCATCACTCTATACTCTGTTCATCAAGAGATTAGAGGAGACTTAAACAAAGCCACGTGCGTTTTGACCACAACTCTTGATGCTTTCGTCGTGTAAATAGTCCCTTGAAGAAATACTGTTACTAAGGTCTGAAATGTCACTTAATGTTTGCTAAAGCATGAACTAAGTGTACTAAGCATAGTTAAAGTGTAAGAATACGCAGTTAAGTGAATCTGTAACCAGCCTAATTCATTCTGCGCGCGCATTATTCAGTATGAAAGTAACATGGCCGAACAAGTGAGTGTTGTGAACCAAGCGCAGCAAACCGTTGTGAAGTGGTGAAAAGACTAAAATATTGAACGTGTTTAACAAGTTCTGCGAGAAATCTCTTGAACTTGCTATCGAAGACGTGATGAAATTAACATCCGAGTTTGCCAGTGTGTCAGTTGCAAGTAATGACAGCACATGCAAAGAAAACTCGTCAGTTGGTGAATATCCCGGCCAAAAGCTTCCATGTACCAGATAAATAGTAGATGTAGTTTGCAACGAATTTGTGAGATCTGCAATCCATCAAAAAGTTCACCAGTTCTTTGTTAACAATGAACCTCCACCTTAAACAAAGTGTTGTTGGCAGTTAACTCTGATCCCGATCTTCCAGATTTAAAACGAACTTCCCTCCACAAGCTGCTTCTGGAGATTGGTTTCGAGATTGTGAACAGGAAATGAAAAAGTATTATTGTGGACAGAGATGACGTAAGTAGTAGTTAATTTCCATGTACTACATGTTATTTGGATCAAGTAAATATATCCTTTTAGTAGTGTAAAATGCATATTATACCTACGCATAGCGTAGGTAACTGTGTTGCGTCATTGTGAATACACGTGGCCGCGGAGTGATACAAACCGGTGCTTTGTTTATATCTCCTCTAATCTCTAGATGAACAGAGTATAAATCTACTTTAGAGACTCCAAAATGTTGGTGATGATTTTTTTACAAGTATTGCTATTGGCAATTAAAGCTGGTTCCACCATTATATGCTGGAAAACAAATGCCAGAGTATGAATGGAACCACTAGGAACACAATTCTAGCACAAGGATATTTTGAAACTTGAAGAACAATGGGGAAAATATCTGCAAAGAAACACAACTATGCTAAAAAGTGACAGAAAAGTCTAAAGATTAAAATGATTAAGATACCTACTTGGTTTGTCTAAAAAATAAAGATTAAGATTTTTAAAAATTGTTGCTCATGACTTTCAGTTATGTTTCCTAGCAATGATGAGGGCATCATCACTTTAGTGTGCCTGCATTTAGTCATTCGTTTATACTAGAAATTCTATTAACATTCAGTTGTATCAATTCTATCTTAGCACCCCTTTGGAATAGAATTAAACACAGAACTTTGGTAACGAAAGCCAGCATTCAACCAATTACATACCCAGGCTGACAAACTCTGCTTGCATTACCTTACAGTCTTTCTCTAGAGTCAATAAATTCTTCTGTATTCAAATAAATATCCATTTTCACCTTAGACCAGATGCATTCTTCAATTTCATTGAAGTGTGCAGGCTGTTTATCCAATAGTTTTGCATACAATCAGAGCTCAACTTTACAACTCTAACTGGATCCTCTGGTCTGGATTTCTGGTGTAGATAACCTTAACTCAATTGCCATTTCAGAGAAGATAGCAAAGCTCTAGAACATTCATTAAAGTTGTGGGTCAGTTTCATCATCTTTATGTGGGGCTCTAATGACCTAGCTGTCGATGGGCCCTTAAACCCCAATCACTCACTCACTCATCTTTATGTGGTGAATAGATTTTCCAGTTTTCCAACTTCCTCTCCTCCTCAAAAAGATGTTTTATGTGTTCAAGATGTTCGTCGCCAGGAAAGCTTCAAATCATATTTTATGTTTTATGTGATTTCTATTCTGTCTTCCACTCACACACTGATTCCTGATTTAGCTGTTTCTTTATCCATGTTGTCTGCATTCTAATACTTCTTTGTGCACCTCTCAATCTCTCATTGCCAAGTGATACATTTGCCATTTTTATTCATTCAGCATAGTTTCATGCAAAATGCCTGATATTATTTGAAACCAACAAGCACATGTGTTAAGGACCAACTTAGGCAGACGTAAGTCTTTACAGATTTGGCTCAGGTAGATAAGTCAAAAATATACAGTTGCTGACACACATATTGACTTGTTAATTTGCTGAGAATCCACTAGTGCCAGTTGAATATGCACTCAGACATTTCTGGATTTCCCCACAAGTTCCAAACTGAGTTAAGAACTCATCCATTAAATTCAATGATTATCAATTGAGTATTCATATTCCTATTTCTAAGAGAGTTTGATTGTTTTATTTATGAGGCACATTGTATATTTTTATGACCACTGAGTAATCTAGACTTATTAATTATAATTTATTTGTTTATTTAGTAGTAGGAGAAAGTGGATGAGATATCTCTCTATCCCAAGAGACTATTAAAGCCATTAAAAATGTAAATATCTGGGATCATTTATTGATGAATCAGGGATCTGTAAAGTGGATGAAGACAGTAGGCTAGAAGAAGCACAAAGAGTTGAATGTGGTTTTATGTAGTAAAACCATGCTGAACTGTACAAAGAACAGGATTTTGAAGACTGTGATGGAAACTATAATGATCTGTGGTGCTGCTGCTGCTGATAATGATGATGATGAGGAGGAGGAGGAGAAGAAGAAGAAGAAGAAGAAGAAGAAGGAGAAGGAGAAGAAGAAGACGAAGAAGAAGAAGAAGAAGAAGAAGAAGAAGAAGAAGAAGAAGAAGAAGAAGAAGAAGACGAAGAATGTTTAGTTGTTTAACAATGCTGTCAATTGCTAGGATCACATCAGCATCGCTGGTGTGCCGGAATTTTGTCCCGCAGGAGTTCTTTTACATGCTAGTAAATCTACTGACATGGAGCTGTCGTTTTTAAGCACACTTAAAAACCATCGGTCTGGGCCGGATTTGAACCTGGAACCTTGGGAACAGTAGGCCAGCGTCTAACCAGCTGAGCCACCCAGACCACCTGCTGAGGCATGGACTTTGGTAGAGAGACAAAAATCTAAGACCTAGGCAGTGGAAATGGAGAGGTGAGACAGATGATGGATATGGAGGAAACTGTGGTGGAGAGAATTGAAAGGTGGGGTCTTCAATGGTATGGGCACTTTAGAAGAATGGGGAATAATAGGTGGCCCAAAACCTTTATAGAATGGTTGCCTCGTGGAAGAAGGAAGCAGGGCAGGCCAAGAGCAACTTGGAGAGGACACATTGATAAAATGATGAATGATCGATGCCTAGAGGAGGATGTAAATGGGAATACAGGGCAACTGCTGAAGAGTGGAGAAGCCCTTAAAAGTGAAAGTAAGATTTGTTTATTTATTATGTTTATTTAACTATGTTAAGTAGATTTTCCGGGCTTGTAGGCCATGGTCGAGTTGGATTGCCTTCCTCCGACGTTTCGCTGAAAACTGCGTCCAGCATCTTCAGGGTCAACCTCTGTTATTTTGGTCTAACTTAGCGGCTGCACATAAACTAAAAATTCACTGCAAACTTTCATATTACTGATCATTTTTGTTTCTTATTAGTGTCCTTGGTAACATAAATTTTTCACGATCGCTCGTTCTCATGAATACCAACATGAGATTATCGCTAACAAATCTTTTCTTAATAAATTGATCTCAAATTATATTTTTTAATAAATTGATCTCAAATTATATTTTCAAATGCCGGCAAATGGGACGTCTCTGATCCTGGTATAAAAGAGAAAGCTTCCCGTGTCTCAGGTTTTCTTCTCCCTCTTATTAGAGCCGGGAGCCAAGTTTTGCTTATCTGCTGTCTCTCTTCTTTTCGATTGTAGGAGTTTTTATGCATAAAAATCTCTATCGCTTCCCGAGTCAAGCAAGCCTGGTAGTGGCTTGTCCTTGAGAGTACCTCCGTGTCTTTGTAGTTCACGTCGTGGCCGAACAATAGAGAGTGCTCTGCCACAGCTGACTTGTCCGTCTGCCCCAACCGGCTATGTCTTTCATGTATATATAGGCACCACCATGCGGAGTATCAGCACTCAACTAAAAGAAAATGTTGATAATGCCGGCCGTGAAAGCCTCAGCACTTATATGTTTATTTACTTCACCCATATGTGAGAAAAGGTCAAAAATTAACAAAATTCATAAATACAGATTTTAGTATCTAGAAAATAAAGTGAATCAGATTTACTGACACTACATCACTTACTTATTAAAAATGGGTCATGTTTCAAGAGCTCATTTGGTCTCATACTCAACCTGATGCTTTTTAACACTGTAAATTAAATTAATCCTGAACCTATATTGTTATAAAGCGCCTCTAATGCAAAACAACTAACACCCTGGGAGAATATATTCATTCTGAAAATAAAGATTGAGTCTTCAACTTTGAGTTACCCTAAGGTGACAACCTCACCAGGAAATTCCTGGCTAAGACACTAGAGGATGCCAGCATTGCAATCTCCAACATGACGATACCACATTCCAGTGGTTGGCATCAGCTCGTGAAATTTGCCCCATTTTTAATAAGTAAGTGATATAAAACTAAAGTGCGTCTCACCCTTAAAAGACAGTACACGTTAAATGGAGTGCAGTGTTGCAACATGTACTAGTTGCGAATCTTTCTCCGCGAGCGACTCGAGGTGGCCTAAGTCCTGTACTTAGTCCTTCAATTGCTGCTTGACAAGACGGGCACTTTTAACTTTGGTATCCCTCCACGCCTTTGTTACTGTATGACCTAAATTTACAAATGACTCGTCTGTATAAACAATTGATTTCCCCTGGTCCCTAAACGTTTTACGTCTTTTAGATATTTATGTCGCCATCTGATGATATCGATATCGTCTCTTTCTATTAATATGCACTTGTTACCCTTTCTTTCTTATTCGAACCCCAAATCAGAGTGGCCCTTGAGAAATTTGGTAGGGTCTCATCACTGTTGAACTGTGACAAAATTATATTCAGCGTGGGTGGAATATTTGCAAACAGTAAAGAATGAACAATTCGCCGCACTCCACCTTGCACTATTCAATCATATTGTGTTAACCTAGCGTTTTGTGTAGTCCCGCCCTTTTTGCTTTCTTTTTCGATGGCGTTTTTAGAAGTCCTTTCATTACTTCCTTTTTAATCCTATACACTACTGCTTCTGAACACTCAACAGCCTTAGCTGTTTCTTTTACTGCCTTAAACGCATTTTACTTAAAAAATAATCTAACACATTCATAATTATTTGGCGTTCCTTACTTCTTTATTTACCAACATATCGTCCCTTCCTAGCTTCACCCTCCATAACTACAAATATTTACAAAAATATTAAACAAATAACGCAATAACAGCTCACAGTTACACACACGGCTTCTTTCGAACTAATGCTAGTGCTGCTCCTTATACTATCTTCTGTGTCAGGCCTGACGCTGAATAGATGAATACCTTTTGTTTGCCTTACTGGATAAAAGAAAGAGGTTACTGCCTTTTGGTTTATTTTAAAAACTTTCTCCAACCTTCCTCAACATTTGTTCTCGCTGGTTCCCTGATGTAAACTCAATAACAAAAAAGTTTCACACTGCGTAACTTTTGCAGTGCACATATATAAAATTTTCCGAAAACATTTAATTTAAAAAATTATAACACTTAACTGGGTAAACATAGAGAATTCAAAGTAGGCAGGTAGTAGCACTATAGTTTACTCTACCTAAGAAAAACATATAGATGCATTCTAGCAGTTAGTTTGTTAGTGCGTGATGAGTGTAGAAACAGCAAATATCGGACTTCTATTGAAAAAAACGTTTTCTGAAGAAATTTGGACCTATAGAAATGTATAATGACTCTGAAAAGGATATAACCTGATAGAGAAAAAAATTCTGCATAGGATAATGTGTTCAAACCTGAAATTTATAACAAATGAATATTTATACCATGCTATTAGGAATCTGGCAACAGAGTGAGGGTAGAAAAGGACACGGCTAATGGCAACTTGTATGCGCTAGATAGAGACAGAGATGTCCCATTTAACTCCATACTGTCTTCTAAGAGTGAAACGCTATATAGAAACCAAATCCTGATGCAACAGCCCTTATCAAGCTAAGGCGGTGTTGGTAAATCTGATTCACTTTACTCTCATATCTACGTATTATTACTCATCAGTCATCACTATAAGCAGTGCTCTTTTTCTGGGGGAACCCTGGGGGATGCGTTCCCCTAAACATTTTCTGAAAACAACATTTAGGAACCACTTATTTTCCCAATTAAAAAAAGTAGAGCTTGTGATTTTATAGCTACTGATTGGTTTTATTAATATTTGTTGGGTTGGTTTCTATTTAAAGAGGTTATAGTAGCGTTAGAATCTCTTTACAAGAGCCAGAAAGTCGGTCCAGGTGGCTCAGTTGGTTAGACACTGGCCTACTAATCCCAAGGTCACGGGTACAAATCCAGCCCAGATAGATGGTTGTTAAGTATGCTTATAAACAACAGCTCCATGTCAGTAGATTTACTGGCATGTAAAAGAACTCCTACGGGATGAAATTGGGCACACCGGCGATGCTGATGTGATCCTGACAATTGACAGCATCGTTAAACAACAAAATATACTTCAAGTGTCGAAAATATTCGCATAACAACAACCACTTTGTTATGAGTCTTCTCAGCGACCTTCTTGCTCACTGTTGGTTAATTCGTGTTTATGAATAACAATTTGTGTGTGTGATCTAGGAAAGAATCGAAATCAGTACTCTTTGGGATCTGCTCCGTGTTCATAAGTATAGTTCAATTCTTCGCAGTGGTAGAGGTGGTAATAAGTTGTGTCTTGTTTATGCTTAGCGGCATATCCATGCTTGTAGTGTACTGTACAGTGTGCATGTGGTTTTTCAAGTTAGAAGACGCAATGAGTCGAAAAATAACTATTTTATGTGGTCTCCAGCATCCAAGAAAATTAAACAGAACAAGGATGAATGCATTTCAAATTATAATGCTGGAAGTATGATGATGGTGGATAATAGTGCAGCCGAAAACGAAAGCAGTGAACACGTGTGTGTGATGAAAAATTAGATGAGATCCCTGATTGTTGGTCTTTAGATCAAAAAAATACATTTTGTGCAAAACATGACTGGTTATTGATTAAAAACAGGAAACTTGGTTGCAGAATATGTGGAGATGAATATTGCACAGGCGTGGGCTACAATTTCTGTATCATCTTGTGCGGATGCAAAGAAAAATGAGATGATCTCTCTGCAAAAAAAATATACAAACTTAAGGAAAGTTCTGCTCATCAAGCTGCAGCTAAGATTTTACGTAATTCCAAAGAAAACACTTTAGGAGACACTTGCACGAGAGCCTTTGAAAACAAAAAAGAAGTGACTGCAAATGTGTTCCGTACAGCGTGCAAAGTTACTAAAAAGAGCCAGGTTTTTAATAATTTTCAGTCTGAGATTGAACTTCAAGAACTAAATGGAGTAGACATGGGCAGCATTTTACACTCTGGAAATGCTTGCACAAACATTATTAATCATATTGCATCAGAGATGAGAAAGACTGTTCTAAATAAAATAATTGACTCCAGATGTAAAATATGATTAATGATTGATGAAAATACGATGATTACTCAACTAACATCTTTGATAATTTACATAAGAACAAAGCTCACTGAAATGAATGAGCCTACAAACCTTTTTGTGGATATAGTTGAGCTGCATGAAGTGACTGTTGAAGGTATATACAGTGCTGATAATTCTCTCAGAGAAAATCTTATTGAAATTGCAACAGATGGAGTTGCAGTAATGATGGGAAACAAGAAAGATGTAGCACTACTGAAACAGAATTTCCCACAGATTTTAGTCTGGGATTGTGCCAACTATAGACTTGAACTGTCAGTTGGAGATGTGGTAAAAAAGGATGTCCCATCTCCAGTAAATCACATAATCTTTTTTAGATAACTTGTACTCATTGTACCATCAGTCAGCAAAGAATGTATGAGAGCTGAGACAGCATACTGAACAGCATGAAGGTAGGTAGAATTTTAGGCAACAGATGAGTGACCTCAAGTTTCAGAACTGTATCAGCTGTTTGGAAATATTTTCAAGCTTTCATTGTTTACTTTACTGCTGCTAAAGATGATGAAAACAGAAACTCTACTGAAAGAAGTATATATATGAGGGCTTGTTAAAGCATATTACAAAAGTTGATTTCATTGTTGATCTTGGATTGATGTGTGATGGATGCTCTTCAGGAATAGTCAGAATTAAACCTTGAGATGCAATCACGAGATATGACATTGTATTCAGCAAATCGAAAGATTGAAAACCAACCACTAGTTTTTGAAGAAGGGAAAATGAAGAGTGGACCTCATTATAGTGAAGCACTAGAAGTACAACAATAACTGAGCTTCAGAGGCACTGTTCTAGATAGTGGATCAAAATAGAACTGCCTTAGCGCTTCAGAATTTTATGACTCATTGAAAGGAAGGGTGGAGAGTCGGCTTCTACAAGCAGCAGACACAGGAATTTCTGAATGTGTCCAAGTATTATACAGTTCAACTTGGCCAAATTATATTATCGACAAGAAAGTGCCAGAGTCTCTATTTTCTCTTGTGAATGTATCGAAGTGTGTTCCAATTTCTACCAGTGAATGTGAACAGGGATTTTCCCAAATGAACCTGATCTTCACTCCTATTAGAGTTTCATTACACCTTTCTACAGTCAGCAATTTAATGTTCATTAAATTGGTTGGGCCTTCTCTCCAACTATTTAAACCTGCAGTTTATGTGAACACTTGGTTTATGAAAGGTCGACACTTTGCAACGGACCCCAAGAGCAAGGAGAGATGGCGTGATAACTGGACCAAAGATGAAATGATGCCACTGTGGCAGCTGCTGTGATATGGTAATTTTAATTCAATATAGTTTAAAGGGAGAATCTGAGAATATACCATTGTTGTCCCCCCCCCTGTGAATTTATTTATTCATTGTTATTATTATTTAGATGATTAGAGCTGCAGCGACAAGTTGAAGGTAGCAGCAAACAGTCAATATTGAAACTTGGCCTATTTATGTAATCATTATATACAGTAATGTTACCTGTTCAGCTTACTTGATTTCTTGCGCAACATATAGACTTTAAAGTAAGCGATTCCGAGAGTTCCCCATAACTTTTTTAGAAAAAGAGCACTGACTATAATTAAAATTTTCCAAAAAAATATTTTATGCATTTTGGTGATATCAAACACTATGAAACTTCTACTTTAGTTCTATGTAGATTTTATAGCTGTACAACTTTTAAACATTATATAGTGATTTAAATATCTGCCCATAAGCCTAAATTCGTATAAAATTGTGGTAAAATGATAAGTTTTGCATACATAAAAGTGAGTAAGCTATCCAAGCGAGCCCTAAGGAATCTTAAAAACATTAAATTAGTTTCAGAAGAGCAGAAAAAGATAAAGAAATATATGCTAAACACTTCTTAAACAATATTAAGTCACAAGGAGTCTCTTTTCTTGGTGTTTCATTTACCAGTACATTATCATTTTCAAATTGTTACACATGACATACTTTTTTGTCTACTTCAATGAAATTTTGTATATCTCCTTGCAAATAACGTAAGGAAAAACGGTAAGATTAATTTTTCTTAACTTAGTTGTGATGTTATTAAACAATAATTTTCTATTGTGTACATTTGTAAACAAAAAATTGAATACTCATATTTAACATTTATTTTTTCCCAAAATAATTAAAAATGTATACCCTCAATCTTTTCAATTAAAGAGTTTAATCATAAAATATTAATTTTTTTTCATAAAATAATTGCATCAAGTGGAGCAATATTTGAAAACAGTAAAAAGATTAATAAAAAAACAAACATCTTTGGAAGCAATTTCTAAATAGGTATGAAATTTGGTCTACATGTTATATATTACTTGCACACTTTGTCATGAGCTCTAAGATGGTATTGTCGAGATGCCAACAGGACTTTCTGTCTTTTACATCATAAAAGGCCAAGGATTGTATTTTCTACAATTGTTTTTTCCAGGTTAGCCAATGTCTAGGGTATAAGTCTAAATACATTGCTCCTTTTTAACTATTTTACAGAAGTTTGCAATGTCAATGCTGGATCTGCTTCAGGCATTTAGTATTAAAATTACTGCCTGAGTTGATTCAACCAAAAGTAGAACACAAGAGTAAACTGATGTGTACGTAAGAGAATAGCAACAGGGGTAATGCAATACAGTCACACATGCACATTGACCAAAAATTGTGATTGAAATTTCATAGATAGGTATCCTTAAGAGAAGAACACATTTTAACTTTTTGTACTAAGATCATACGCATAGGCTTGCATTAAAGTTTAATATGTATCTATTCTAGTTAGGACCAACATGGGTGGAGTATTTAAGCAGACCGTGGGCAAACACCAAGATTTTTTTTGACTAAATTTAAAATTAATTTGAGGAAATCGGAGTATTAATTTTCTTTTCTCTCTTTTTTTCCAGTGACCCTTCCTCATATAAGGCAGTTATATCACATGTTTGAGAAGCACAAATCTTTAGTTTCTACTATACTATTTTCAACACAATATCACAAAAAAATCAATTAATTCTTTCACCACTAATGTCCAGTTAAAAAATTAATGCATGTTCCCTAAACTATTTATCCCATTCATTTGGTATGAAGACACAACTTTTACCTATATTTTGACACTCTTTCCGATACCAGAACTTCTAAACATATATTTCCAAAGAAATAAAATTTACTTACACTTTTACATTATCAAAATTGATATTATACCCATGTTCAGTTCTGCTATTTTAAAAGTGTGTAAAGTACTTACAGTGGAATGTAGATAAAGCTCAGGGAGCTGCTGGCACAACAGGCAACACCACTACCACCACAGTGTCACAGATAGATAGAATTGGAACCAAAGACTAGACTTGTGGGGCTTGAGGAAGCATTTTCACAGAGCTTTTATATGCTCCCTTATTAAATTAGTGGAAGGTTTCCTGGTGGGAGGTATTTACAGGCAGTTCATGCCTGTTGAGTTGGGTTTAGCCTAATCTAATTAGGAGCCCTTACCTATACATAGCTCCCTCAATATACTCCTACTCCTACCACAAAAACACAGGCAATCCTTAAAAAACGTGACCAGTAAAGTGCTTTGATAGGGAAGTTCAGTCATAACTGTTTTTATAGCTAAAGCATACATATATACATTCTAAAAAAAATTGATTCATTTTAACTAAATTCAGCATAGCTTTAGGCATAATTCTACTTATATTCAATACTACTTTACCATGAACTTTTCTAAGCTAAATTTTATGATTCTTTCATTAAATTGTACCTTTTAATGCATAGGTTTTTTGCTAATTTATGTTCTCTTTCCTAAAAATATGTTCTTTGATTCCACATTTTTAAGCTTTTATAGTTAAGAAGATGTTGCACATCATTGTGTTAAAATCATTCCATGTTTTATTCCAATTAGTTTGACATATAAAATTCCTATATTAATATTTATTATGCTATATTTAATTGTGAATGTCACAAAATGTAAAAAATTCCCAATTTAAGAAGGAAAGTTAAGAATTAAACTTCATAATTTAAAGTCTATTTGTATAAATGCTACCTTTAAATCACAGTAAATGTTAAGTTATACCTTAGATTTAAATAAATGTTATATGTTTTTTCAAAGTGGAAGGAAAAGGCTGGTTAATGTTATGAAAGACCAAAGCTAAAACTTTCAACATATGTAGAGACTGAGTGACTTTAAGATGAATATATTGAAATATTTAGTGTGAAGAAAATACTTCAAGCAAGGAAGAAATAGTGAGTAAAAATTAAACTATTTGTTTATGTGGGAAAGTTCAGGCAAATATTATGTATTAATACTTTTTACAATGGATAACATTTTTAAATATGAAAAGTTGCATTTGCTGCTACTTTATTTTCTTTTCACCTTTTGCTGGAAGCATAAAATATATTTGAACTACTTTATTGCTTAAAGACAAATGAGTCATTTCAACCACCTACAGTATAATTGTTAACCTTAATTCACATACAAAAGCAGTATAGTTTTACCTGAGGTGTAAACTTAAAAATGACTAAGGTAACAATGTTTCAAACACTTATTTATTACTATTAACATTCATAATATTGCTTGTATGAATCTGACAGTGTTTACAATCATGGGATTGATCACCTCCCTTAACAGGTTATTTGTACCAGGAGTGCAGAGTAAGTGGAACAGAGGAGAAGGCATAAATTATACTTCTATAGTGTATAAACTATAACATTTTCACTTTCTCTACCATGTACCTAATCGGTAGAGGAAGTGTTCCATCCAAATATCCAATACTGAGATTCTGCCAGAAAACATACATTTTGAAGCCACCTAAACCCAAAAAAGAAAGCATGTTTACAAAAACCTACAATGGTGTGTATCTCTGTCTCCATGTGTGCATATATGTCTATGGACAACATAACTCAAACTTGAAAAGGCAGATTATTATCACTCTGTATTTAGGTTCAGTACCTTCCAGCGATGCATCATAAAGATTTTCAAGAAAATCTCCCCATCTGAAAGTTTCATAACTTTTATTTTTAGTCTCAAAAATGGCTGCAAAAATTTTGATTAAAATACCACATATTTAAGATAAATGACAAATAAAATGGTATATTTTGGATTTTATAGTAATAGCCTATTAAGTCCCCTTCACTCAGAAGGAATTTTATAGAACAGATAAATCTTAAGAGATAGACAAATACTACATAAAACTTTGGCAGCCATTTCAGGGACATTTATTGGTTTGAAGTTTCATTATTTAGTCATTTGTATGGTGCTGTTACTATACAAGTGTTTCTCACTATGGACGTTGCAAATGGGGAGCAAGGCAGAGGAGGGGGGGGGGGGGCCTGTTGGCAATTAATGAACTTCATGTGCAACAGTTACTGACTATTAAATTATTGTTTTATTTTTTATGTAAAGAACAATTTTTATTTAGCACAAATTGATGCAGTTATCCACAACAAATACTATAAATTTTGACAACAGAATAATGAATTAATATAGTTTTGATTGCAAATTTTGAAAATGTGGCCCCCTCCTCTGGAAAAGTGTTGCCGATGCCCATGTTTCTCGCAATGTCATAAAAGGAGTATGGAACTTAAAGGCCAGCACATGGCAACCTGAATTTTAAACAACTATTGATTCAATTTCTTCTATCCCTCTTTTATCTTCAACTAAATGTATAATAAAACAAAGGTTAACTTGATTAACATGAGGTACGTAGACAAATAACCCTTCATAAGAATAGTTTTTAGTAGCTATCTAAAAATAAACAAGTGGACAGAGAAAGTCTTATGAATCAACACATTGATTTTTACTGTGCATAATCAAACAAGTGGCAAATCACATGATGACACAACCATTAACATATACTTGTGAATGAATGACAGTTCTGCATGCCTGATGTAAATGTTTTAACACAACATCCAGAATAGGGGTGGATTTATAATGAAAGTTAACATTTACTATTAATTTTCAGAATAAAACTGATTAAACTTTTTCTTATTGAATGTATTTAAATATATTTTCCTTTGATATAATCAATTCAGAAGGCATTAATGCTGGCATTATAAACAAGAGATAGCGAGAGCCAAAAAATACAATTAATCTCCTTAAATTTATACATTTACTTAATATTTGCACAATAAAATAGTTGGTAGTATAGGGATGTTGTAGATGTAAGGGCATCACCTTCATAGATTCTAAATGTGATATTTAATTGTAATACTTATGTATCTGCTAAAAAAGGCATTGCATTTCCTTATGAGAGAGGTGTTTGCAAGCAAACTGTTAGCAGAACTTATATTCATGGACATCACAAAGGGGGAGGGGAGGGGGGCTGCGGCATCCCCTTGGAAGTTGGTGAACTTAATGTGCAATCAATTACTGACTATTAAACTATTATTTTAATTTTGATGTAAAGAACAATTTTTATTTAGCACAAATTAATACGGTTATCTGCACAAATATTATACATTTTGACAACAAAATAATGAATTAATATTATCTGACCGCAAACTACCTATGGTTTACCAGGAGAAATACGAACTGGTTTGAGAATTTAATGCCATTCTGACAGTTTGTCAAAATAGCTCAATGGTTAGAGCAGCCGCCTGGTAAGCGGAAGGTCTGTGGTTCAAATCTCAGTTGTGGCATTGAATTTTTAAGTTCCAGTTCTACCCCTCAAACTTTGTCCACACATGGCTTGTGTGCTTAAAAACACCAACAGTAAGTTTGTTGGGATAAATAAATAATAATTACCATCTGAAGGTTATTTAAGTCTGGGACATAAAGTACTTACAATAGTAAGTCACCATTGGGGTAATTTGTCTCTGATGGGAGACTGCCTTTGTGGTTTACCAGGAGAAATACGAACTGGTTTGAGAATTTAATGCCATTCTGGCAGTTTGTCACAATAGCTCAATGGTTAGAGCAGTCGCCTGGTAAGCGGAAGGTCTGTGGTTCAAATCCCAGCTGTGGCATTGAATTTTTAAGTTCCAGTTCTATCTCTCAAACTACACAAATGTTTATTTCAATTAACATGAAGTAGAAGAAGAATAAGCTTTCTGTAACAATAGCTTTTGAATAATGAGTAGAGAATGTCATGTGAATGAAAAAATCAGATATTTTCACTTGCATCTTTTTCAAGTATTATGAACAAAGAAACATTTTTGTGTGTTTCCAAGATCAAAAGCAGGGATGCTGATTTGTGACCTGAAGTATCATTCTCCTATTTTCCACCTCCAGCAAGTGTTGCAAGTGGTCACACTTTATGGCGACACAGTGTTAAAAGAATATAAGCTCCCTGATCCATAGGCAAACCAAAGAACAAACCAGATGGATCATATGCCTTCATTAGAACCACTGGTCAAAAACATTTTGTTTTGCTTCAAAGATAATTCCACAGAAAATCAGCTGTTTAATTATACTGTCTGAGCATAATTGATAAAACCTGCCAAATTTCAGAAATTAGAGTGTGACAAAGTCAAAAATGGTTCTCTTAATTGCTCATTGGCAATTAGTTTAATTCTCTGAATCTTCCTTATTTCTGCATTGGTTGATAAGGGATAGTTCTTTCAGTTCAGTGAGGATGTGAAGTCATTAATATCTTAATCCTAAAACTGTCCCACAAAAATGTTTGTTTGCTCCTTCTTTCATCTGTTAATATTATACTCTGAGTTTCTGGAGACGGCCTGAATATACATTGAAAGGAATTAATATTGATACATTTAGACAGGATCAGGAACATTTCAGTTAGAAACATATTGTTATCATACCATATAAGCTCAATAATAATGAAGATGGGTTCATCACTGTATGCTAACTAATTTAAGGCTAATAACAAGACTGGGAGAAATAGAAATTCTCACAGTTAACGAATGCTTGAATGGAAATTATGGACCCCTGAACACCATTATGTCCTTTATCCCAAGTAATTCTGCCTGATATTCCAAACTTTAAATTTGACAAATACCAGGCAGCACCTATGATTTTAATTTTGAGTTAATATTGATAGTGCAGTCTCCTGAAAAAGCTTAATTTAATTATTGAGTGGCAAATAAAGTGTCATCATCACTTCATACCTTAAATAATACTTTGTATTTGTTAAAAGTTCTGAAAGACTACCTCTGTAGTGCAGTGGTAGCATGTCTGCCTCTAGCATGGACGACCAAGGTTCTATTCCTGGTACCGGCATGGGGATACTTCTCCTGCTGGGAGGTCTGGCACTGGGTACACTCAGCCTTGTTAGGTCCCAGAGGGGTCAACTGAGAGCGACTCTGGCTCCTGAAGGCTACCTAACTGGCCGGGAGGGCTCAGGGCACTAATCTCGTTCCACCTTCCAGTACTGCAACCCACTCACAACGCCTGTAGTGGACAGAGCTGTGGGGTACAGCGGCCAGGTGGCAAGGCTTGGCCCTTCATGGGCTGTTATGCTGGTTTTTTTTAAGTTATTAAAACATTCTACAATTCATAACATTGTCACCACCATGTATTTACATTACTGCATTAATGTTTAACTGCATGTCATGGCCACCCTAAGCACTAATGTTAATTGCACAAAATATGGTTATACTCTATGTTACTGAGGAAATCATCTAAATTTGTTAATATATTCAGGGAAATAAATACAGTAAAGTTTTTTTTTAATATTGTAACTTTCAAAGTTAAGGCAATTCTCAATTTTGACAATATTACCCCATATTACCCTATAAAGAAAGCCAGTTATTAAGCAAAATTCTTGGGAACAGAGAGTATTTTTGAGCAAATATTTAAGGATGTCGCAGTATGATATAAGAACTCTCAATGACGGAAAATAAGTACCAAAATTACAAAGATTCTACTACATCATTCCATTACATGAGCTCTCATGGTGTTGTAACAATTTATTCTTTTTCAGCAATTTTTCATATAAATCACAGTTTAAAGAGATTCAGGTTTATATGAATATTTTAATTATAGCAATAATATACAATATACTCAAAAATATTTTCACAGTTAAAATTATACATATATTTATTGTTTTTACATTCTGCATACAAACTATACAATCCAGTTTTACATTATTCGCAGATAATCATATTATGAAATCTTAAATCCCTTAAAAAATTATATTCAGCAAAGCTCTTGCACCTTGGCGACAAAATGAAGCATCCAATCATCATATCACTTTGATGGCTTCTTAAATAGTAAACATAGCTTCCAGGATTGTGTAATGTGTTCAAGTGTTCATATATTGACATGGTAACACATTGTGCTAGTTATACTCCAGAATTCTGAAATACCCGTTTATTTATTTTGCTTTCAATGTTATTTTTTATAAGAAATATGAATTACTATTATGATCTGCACCTGATAAAAGGCTAAACAAGGAGCATTGTATAGGTCGCGCGTTACTTCTTGACGAATGAAAATGTTATATGAAAAGTTGAATGCGAGTCTCTACTCAGCTTTTGCGGGAACGAGAGAGAGGAGGTACAGTCTGCAGTGAGATGACGCGCATGCTTCTGAGCTGAAGTAGTACAACACTACAAATCAATTTATGACACTTGCAGTAATATCAGCCACACGTATTATACACTATACCTCTATAACTGTTTCCACTTAACTTTCTTGCATTTATTCTATTCCCGACATCTCTCCCTCGTCTGAATTGCTATTTTCGTTGCATGCATACATACATCCGTACCGCACAAAACTTCTGCAGTCGACTGTATACACAAACGCGACAGAGGAAAACAGAGGTGTCTGTTATCGTAGCATAAACATTTGCTGACCTGTTTATTAAGGGTAGGCTCACTCATTGGATTTCTGCTCAAGGTCATTCGTCAAGAACGAACGCGCAACCTATAATATGTTTAATAGGATACAACTCTATCAAACACTTCCATTTTACAATTTTTCCTCATTCTTATGGTTGCCATACATCCCAAGAAACCAAATTGTTCTATATTCAAATATGTAAAATGTGCTCCAGTCAACTGAATAAAAATCCCATTTTTGTGTTTACTTAACACTTTAACTATCAAGCATTCATATTTCTGCCATCATTAAGAGATATTTCTTGTGCTTTAAAACACAGGGCACTAAAATATCTTCTGTATCAGGACGGTGGAGTTAAGTGAACTACTTCCTCCTTATTCTTTCTAGAACATCTTTGGCTCCTTCATATTTTGTGATAGAGAATAGCAAATCTGGAAGCTGAGTATTAATACCATTTTTATCATCAAAGGTTTACAAATTAATGTGCAGTGAAAGAAAAATAAACATTCAATAACATAATAAAAACAAGTCGGGATCTGAGCCCAGGATGAATGATTGTGTATGAGGTAGGAATGTTACCTCTACATCACACTGTTCAGCTGCTTACGTTATTAGAATCCACAGCGAGACAGTATAAAATATAATGCTTTTCATGCTAATCTTTATCTGGAGAAGAGTTTCTTAAATCTGATCTTATAATAATCTGAATCTTTAACGCCCTTATCTACTGACACACAAAATATGCAATTTATGGAGTCTTTATTTTGATATGTTATTTCTATCTAACCCATAAACCTCTCCACCTAGCTCATATGTTTTTGTCCTGATTTTCTATCTCAAATATGGCAACCAATGATTATTATTGTTATGAGTTATTCAACCAATAGTGAACTTAAATATCTTTAAGCTTTTCTTTTTGTACCTGTAATTTTATCCATTGTTCTCATTTTAAACACCAGTTTTAGTTATTATATGTAATATAATAAGTCACAAATTGCCTTTTCATATGCAAGTATACTTATTAAAAACAACCATATTTTTGTACTTGAAAGATAAAATAATACAGAACTAGATACAATTTCTTGTGCACAAGATTTCTTTTCTTATTTTATTTATGATTTTCCATTGTCAAGCGTATTGTTCAACAGAAAAGTGAATACACAAAAAGTAATGTCTCAATCAATGTTCAGTTCATCACGCTCAAGCTTAGCTCCCATTCTTCTCAGGGCTATGATGGTATTAACTGCTTTGATCCATCGTTTCTTGATGACATAGCGCTTCAATTTTGTCTTGCTGAGGACGACAGTGGTAGCCGACTCTCCCAGCCATTTGTGCTCAAGGCTCTGGGTTGCACTCATCCGTGCTCTGTGGATCACATTGCAAAGTAAACAACACAATCCAACCTTTCAACCTCACTGCTAATAGGGTCAGGGTTTAGACTCCAAACTGAGATGTGAACACAGTGTGCTTTTTCTCAACTGTCCGTGATGTCTGGAAGTAGTTAGCAAGTGAGGTCATTGTGCGCTGCCCTAGGTCTTCCTCGGCTGACCACTCCATGGACAATGCCTTGCGACAGTTTTCAGTGGGAGACAGAGTGACTGGTTGTTTGTCATCCCATTTGTCTAAGAGGTGGAGGAGTAAATCTTTTGTGATGTCTGCACCCGGAGGATCAGGACTCTCGGCCTCTGGGGAATGTGTTGGAGAGGGTGGTGCTGACTGACTGGAGGATGCAGAGGTTGAGTGACTATGACATGGTGTTGGAACATCTGAGGAATTATTGGATGAGAATGGAGAGGGACATGGTATGATACTCTCTCTTCTAGCTGTGGCAACCATGAAAGAAGTGAAATTAGTAGGTGGTGCTGGAGCCCCAATAGGAACATCACGATTCAAGTTAGATACTCGGAACTTGGGGCGTCGACCTCCTTCATCCATAAAACTACCGCGTCTGCTGTGAAAGGAAGGTGAATGCAGAGGTGAACTACCAAAAGGACTGGAAAACTTGCTGCTAACGTTATGTGTTGCATTTGATTCTATTGGGATACTATTTTCATAGGTAGGGTTAGGATTAGGCCCCTCTGTATTATTGTTCTGTAGATCACAGGGATTCCCATGTAAGGAGGCCATTTGGTACAGTTTGTCTGAGAGTTTGCGAATCTCATCTGCAAGATTCACTCGACCAGCAACATCCCCATTTCGTCTCATGACACATGAGCTGTCAGAAGCTCGCCTTTCAAATGCTGCCAATCTCTCCAGATGGTATTTGGGAGGAGGAGGTTGCTTATGCTCAAATGAGTACTGGAGATATTGTCCAGACTCTTCTGGTTGCTTGGCTGATTCATCCGGATCAATTATAGATTCCGGAGAGGTGGAGATGGAGAGAGAGGAACAAGGAGAAGGTGACAGGCCACGAAGAGAGGTCCTGGAAGGAACTGTCTCCACTTCTGAGGACATAAATGGCGAAATAATGTGGTATGATTTATCAAATAGATAGGGACTATTGGGGTGTTCATTCCAGCGCTCAACGAAAAAGCGCAGGTTATCTTTAGCCACATCCAGTTCCTCTGTAGTAGGTGGAGGCGGTGGTGGTGGTTGGGGCTTTCTTCGTAGCCAAGGATGCCCCAGACACTGAGTGGCGGTCATCCGCCGGCTGTAAGGGAAGGCAGACAAAGACCCAGAGTTAGAAATGGCACTCTTTAGAAAAACAGGAATCTTCAACTTAGCTCTCTTACCATGCAGGAATTTCACTCTCATGGTTAGCTAAAAAGGTATCTAATCCAATTTTATCACTCTCAGATTGATTATTATGAATAGCAAAATCACATATTCAGGCTCTAAATTGATGTTCTTGTTGAGAATTCATCTCCTAATACCTGGAGTACAAAAGATTATCTTTTAAAAAACTATACCTTGAATACCATGTAGCTAAATTTAATCTAAGATACTGAAGTGAAATGAAATAAATAAGTTGAATGACCCTTGGAAGGTGCATACATTTGATATTTCACTTTAGACTACAAAAAAAATCACTAAATATTGTGCAAACCTCTCAATCTATAACATTAAGCATAAAAAGCTGACCAGATATGAGCTCCACTATTTTCTCAAATATTCTTCATACTTATTAACTTATAGTAATGAATAAATGAAACAGGTATTACTGCATTAAACAACCTCTCCTCTTATTTGTAAATGGCTACAAATTTTAGTTTCTTGCACGATTTTCTTTGATAGTGCAAAAAAATATGTGTCTGCCATGATTTCATTCTAAACAAAATACTTCACTAAACACTTTTTCAAACTAATATTATCTCAGTACAGAACAGATGACTTTTCTTTTGTATCTTTCTCTCCCTTTCAGTTTTATTTCTTCAATATTAAAAATTGGACTTTACATAGATTGTAAAATATAAAATTTCTTGGACCCACAGCCAAGCATACCTACGGAATAAACAAAGCTCAATATTTTAAATTGTGACTCAACTACAGAATTCTACTTAGAATATGAGTATTTTAAGAAAGTGAAAACTTTAAAGCATTGCTGGAAAAAATACTTCTAATACTTTATGCAGATTCATGCACTATTAGCTACAAGGAAGCAAAGTGAAAGAAGAAGATGGAAAAAGATGGGCCTTTGTCGTGCCTTCACTGTCGTTTGTTAACAAAAAGATATACTCTACTAAGAACAAAGCACATTAGTTCCAAAGATCTTCCTCTGAAAAGCATGAAAAGAATTAATAAGCAATGAAAAAGCTTTTTTTTACTGTCTGAAAATTCTATTTTAAGCATTGCATGCTGCACTACCTATAGGTCATAGAGTGGTTGCTTATGTCTTTTCTTGAGCAACGGAATTTTAATTTTGTTGATGTAATAAATTCTGCAAGGAATATTAGTGTATTTAAATGACTTAGCAGATCATGCAGAATATAAGACTGATAACATAACATACAAGTATCTGACAATTACAAAATCTTAAGAAGTAAACTGTAATATACAAATAATTATGGGCAGAATAACTAATACAGCATGCAAATACTGAAATTAATGCAATAGATTTATTTTGTTGAGAAAAGAAAACTTTTTGCTGAGAGAAGAAAGGGTGCGGAGTGCTTTTTTGCTGTGTGAGGGAGGGGTCCCTGATTCAACTCCCGGCTGGGTAGTAGGAAGCTTTCTCTAGCAAAGATTATTCTCTTTTCTTCCCAGAGTCTGGAAGTATGAATGAAAGTGTGAATGTGTGTGTATGTTTGAACTAACGAACAAAAAGTCCAAACACCCCAAACCCACTGTATTGGAGTAAACGCCATTGTCTATAGGCAGTGTGCTCCAAAGGAGAGGATATGACCACAAAAGTTAAAGGCAGGGTAACAAATAAAAAAAGAAAGGGTGAAATTTATTGTAAATTGCATTTAATCTTAATGGAAAAAATATCATAAGCAAAAGCTACAATGGTGAGACAATGATGGTGAAAATCGGGAGAAAGATTGATTTTGATGACTATCAACAGGTTGAAATAAGCCCCATTTGTAATATAGTTCACAAAATCATTCATTTTCTTCCATACTGCAATTTAGATTATAAAACTTATGAGTGAATTTATATAAAAAGTTAGTGTTGAGGGACTGCTTGATGAGAATTAACTTCTTTGACTTCTATGTTCCATTAATGTTTCAGGTATAACTACAATGAAGAGTGTGGCAAAAAGAATGCCAAATCAGGAAGTACTTACGATGAGAAAATTTTGGCAACCAAGAAATTAACGCCCAGCTTTATGTTATGCAAATGGTGTGTCTCATACTATTAGAATAAACTATACAAGTGATAATATTGACTTGGGTTTATTCCCAGATTTTTCCTTATATTCAGAAGAGAATTATTGGACAATTTTGAGCTCTATAGACCCTGAGCTTATTTCAGCATCATTTCTACCATTTCATGCATTCACCATCTTATATGATCCAAAGTCAATATTCTGATTTAAATGTCTTAATTCAGAGGATTTTTCAAAGAAAATTAAAATTAAGTATAATCCATAAATAATACACATTGCACATGCATTCCATCTCCTTGGAGGTATGTTGTTATCTATCACATTACTAGCATAAGTCCACAAGTTTAACCCTATTACTTGAAAACTTCTTTGTCCACAAGTATTGAGAATAAAGAATACCAATTATTTCACATTAGTGAAGATTGAGGTTAAAGCATATCAGTTATTTCACATTAGCACCATCAACAAAAGATCTTTTATTAAAACTGAAATATTAGATAAAGTATGTCAATAGGAGCTTATGGAATGCTTCAGTAAATGTGTAGTGATCCTACCATCATTTTCTGATGGTAAAATACTGTTGTGAAGGACATAGTATGTATACGTACATACTAGAGAAGACAACTCCCTAGAACCTACGTGTATAATACTTTGCAGAGGTCACTGTTGTCATTGTTGTGGAGGTAAACTGTTGGAGGGCCAATGTATGTGGAATAACAGATGAATTAACATAGCACTTTCTAAACAGAACTGTTACTGCCCTCGCAATACTGCAAGAGTGTATTCCAGTGAGCTAGTAGAGCATGTATGACCCATTACAATTGGGAAACACTACATCTCCCAGCTCAGAGTCCAGATATGAATCTGCCTGGTTATAACCTCTGCCCAAATGAAAATCCACCTTCTGGTCAACATTTTACAATGTCAAATGCCCTGAATAAAATTGTGACCTCACATAACCAAAAATTAAACTTCAAGGAAGGATTATATGGCATAAAGCAGTTAACATACCACTGACTGGCAGTCATTAAACTCAAAGGAAGTATTTTGAACAATGTGTACAAACTTTAAAAAATAAAATGTGTGCCAAATGAGAAACTCCCTGCATTTCTCTGAAACCAACCCCAAGCATTAATCTATCTAGCATCTGCTTAAAGCTCTTTGTTTTCTATCACCTTCTTCTTCTTCCTCTTCTTATTCTTCTGCCTCTGAGGCAGCATTGTAACTTAATGGGCACCATTAGAGGATAAAATGCTTATTACTCATAGGTTCTTTGACCATTTTTAAACAACCCAAAAGGGTTCTATTTTGGGTAGGAAGGAGAACTGGGTGTGTAAAATATCAGCAAAAGTATTTTCTCATCACCGACCAAATGTAATAAGAGCACAAATTTGAAGTTTTATGTTTGTAGAAAGGAATAGTGCAACTGTTCATCAAGCTGCATTGTTAATATTATAAAAATAATAACATGGTAGAAAAAAATTTTGTATAAATATTTTTGGAATAGAATTTCTCTCTATTGTTCTAGTATAATAATGTTACAATCTAAAGTATACTTAAGCAAAAATAAAGAAAAGCAGACACCTACACTTTATCTTTCACCAATAATTTGCTTATGAAGTCCTTTGCATCTTCTGAAATTTCATTGAACACCTCATCATCAAAATCATATTTTGCTATTGTAACATTTGCCATGGTTTCAATATCTGTCTCACCCATGAATGGAGATAATCCTGATAATCTGAAAAGAAGAGATGAAGTTAGAAATTCAAAATAATGTAGTTGAAAACATATTTTCTGTGAATTTGTGTGTTTCTGAGCATATGTATTTACTATAAGCATGTTACTTAGGTGGCAATAATCTTTCATTAAAATCAGAGCGTTAGCACACATAATAAATTTTGACTGGGTGTGCAAAAGCGGTTAAGTCAGAAAACCTCAAAATGAGGAAAACTAAATTAAAGATTACAATCAATTTCCCAAATCCCTTATGTGCCAAAATTCTGCACATTTTGCAAAAAACTATTCATTGGTTAATACTGTAAATATATACATCAAGTTGCTTTAATTCCTATACATCTTCATCCCAAGGGTTGGAGGGTGGATGTGTGACTTATGTGACTTTTCACGGTGCATTTTCACATATCCACTCCCACACAAGTGTTATATTAATGGTTTCAGTGGAAGATTTATTGTTTGTCATTAGAATATACAATGAAATTGTATTTTAAGTATGTAATCAATTCTTGTAGTTCCCATGGGGATGAAATACCACCATATTTATATAGAATTCACATTTAACGGAACTTGAGAAAATGACAGCATAAAAATAGCACAAGGATAAGGAAACAAGACATACCATCACTGTAGTAATAACAGTTACCTAAAGCACAACAGCCCTTACCGCCTAGCCACTGTCAGGGGCGAAGCCTCAGGGGAGACAGGGTAGACAGCGTCTACCCTAAAAACTCTGGGAAAGAAAGTTTAATTAACTTTTGCATTAAGCAGGTATTTGTATTTACCGCCTAGGGAGCTTTGGTTTCCATTCCAGCATTTTTGCGACTCCGCTACCACAGAACACCTAGTCCGCTTGTCCGCTACTGAGATGACTGAGATGCGGTACCGCCAGTACCGCATTGTGTATTTTGCCATGCTTAGAGCATGGGGGAAACATGCGCGCCATCTGACAGCGATTTGTGAACTACAATCACACAATGTTTCCGTCAGGACCAGTCAGGACCTAGAAGGTCCTGTTTCCGTATAGCCAGATTTCTCCGCCCAGTCGACGGTCGAGCCCCCGTCTCCATTGGCTGTGATTGGCTGTTGTGGTAATGGAATGTTTTGGAGCCAAAAGACAAGCGCTCTTATTGGTTACCTTTCAAGCTCATTTATAGGGATTAATTTGAATTGAATTGAGATATATGAAGAGAAATTTCGAATTAACAATATACTGCTGTATAAATAGTAATTATTTAAAAGTTCTAAATAGCATAATAATCTGTTTATATGATGTCTAAAAGCAAACACGTGTTTTGGCGCTAGCTTAGGCAACGAGCACCAAGAAGGGAAATTTCTTCCTATGAGAAAGGTCATTGTGCTCTGTGCTTTTGTGGCTCTTGGTCATTTTAGTGATCAGTATCAGTAAAAATCAGTAGTGACTATTTAAAATTGTGCTGCGAAATTATACAGTGTGCATGTGTGTGTTGTGCCTCCCAGTACAATGTCTTGTGAATTTATCCCTAATGGTCCCCGAATTCGATGCAGTTCAATATGTACTTAATAACGGTATTTCATCAGTCACATTAGAGCAAAAGTTAAGAAAAAAAAATTATTTTGTTGTTTAACGACGCTGTCAATTGCCAGGATCACATCAGCGTCGCCGGTGTGCCGGAATTTTGTCCCGCAGGAGTTCTTTTACATGCCAGTAAATCTACTGACATGGAGCTGTCGTTTTTAAGCACACTTAAAAACCATTGGCCGGGTTTGAACCCGCGACCTTGGGATCAGTAGGCCAGCGTCTAACCAACTGAGCCACCCAGACCGACACAAAAGTTAAGGGTAAAAGGTAAAAGATTTTTTTCAGAAACGACTTGATTTAACTTTATCGCAGCAGGACACGTCAGACCGTTGGCATCGAGAGAGAGAGAGAGAGAGAGAGAGAGAGAGAGAGAGAGAGAGAGAGAGAGAGAGAGAGGAGGTACAGTCTGCAATGAGATGTGCGTTTACGCACATGCTTCTGAGCTGAAGTAGCACAACACTACAAATCAATTTATCATACTTCCAGTAATACCAGCCACACGTGTTACTCACTATACCTCTATAACTGTTTCCACTTAACTTTTTTGCATTTCTTCTATTCCCGACATTTCCTCCTTGTCTGAATTGCGTTATTTTCGTTATCTTCGTCGCTGCTTTCCATTCCATTATCTTGAATAATAATTTGATCAATCCTTTCTTCCAATATGGCATCTTTATTCCAGTATTTTTGTTCAGTTTCTTCGACATGACGATATGCCTTTTCTCATTCTATTTGTCCAACTTCCTCAAATTTCTGCCTGCAGAGATTTTCAACACTTTTAATTTAAATGTTACAGGTCTAGCAGCTACCCATGGCTTTACGTCTCCCCATACTGACTCAATGGGATTCAGATCTGGGCGGTACGGTGGAAGTCTTAAAGTTGTGTGGTTATTTTCGGCCAATATTTGATCAATCAAATATTTCTTCTGAGTCGGCCTATTGGTTAAGACTACGTCATACAAATGCATCTTCGTGCTGTGCTCATCAAATGAAATGTGATTTTGCAGCCAGGACTGCATGTTTTTTTTTTTTTTTTTTTTTAAAGAATTTGATGTTGGAGGTTTGTCTAACTGTGCATTATGGTAGGACGCATGGTCAATTACTAAAACAGAGTTAGGAGGTAAATTTGGAATTAACATTATACGAACCCACTTGATATAGTTATCAATGTTCATTTTCTTTATGAAAGTCTTCCACAATTCTGTGAACTGAGCTGTGCGATATCTTGGTGGCTGCAGCAACTCTTTCTTGCACCTTCTGAATTTCTTTAAAATACATTGGAGAAAATCGATATTTATGTTTGGCTTCTTCCTTCACATACTCATAAACATTGGCAATGATCTCGCGACTTTGACTATGCAGACTATCCTTTTATTTTTGACACTGTAGGAGGCATTGTCACATTAGTAACTAACACGTAACTACGCAACTAACTATAATTCGTTAAAACACTTGCATGCATACATCTGTACCGCACAAAACTTTTGCAGTCGACTGTATACACAAACGCGACAGAGAAAAACAGAGGCGTCTGTTATCGCAGCATAACATTTGCTGACCTGTTAATTAAGGGTAGGCCACTTCAGTGGATTTCTGCTCAAGGTCATTCGTCAAGAACTAACGCGCAACCTATACATGAAGATCCAACAATATCCGAACCGCTGTGCATTGTTTTCCCACTGGGCACACAGAAACACGATAACGCAACTGCTGTACGCAAGGTCATGCGGTTGACTTGTTTTTCTCTGCTCTGAAACTGCAGTATTGAGCTGGCATGATAACGTGTGATTGAGTTATTACCATTGTGCTTTATTATTTTGTCCTGTACTTATTCACAAAGTGCATTATGGCTCAGCATTTGTTTTCTACTACATAACGTGCATTTATTTATGATTTGTATGTGTTAACTCAGCTTGCCAAATGCGATTTGCAGAAAGATTATCAGGTTATCTGCGATTTCTATCTCTGAGGTAACTTAAAGCATAAAATGTACAAGACAAACCACACACCCTGGAAGAATTAAAACAAAATATCCGCCAGGAAATTGTCCGCATTTCTCAACGTGAACTACGGCAAGTGGTGGATAGTTTCCTAAAGAGGTGCCAAAATGTATGAACAACGACGCTGGCCAGTTTCAGCATCTCCTTTAATAACATTGGTAAGTAAAGCCTTTAAAAGTAGTTTTTAAAATTCTGTATAGTTTTATCCGTGCTGTTCTATGACAGCGGCAGTCGACAACGAACGCCGAGTACGCGTACAGGCAAAACAAAGCGCAGCCGGTTCGGAGTCTTTTGGATCATCCGTTACAATCATGATTTTTACAGCTCTTCGACAAAATCCCTTGCCGCATGTTGCACCTGTTGCCAGATGGGGAGTTACAGGATTCCAGCAGCGGTGCCCTCTTTGTTGATATCTGCAAGAGAGCGCCCTATAGCTCAAAGCATGGTTCCTCTGGTGTGGAAACGCATCCCTCGCAGTGGTTCTTTCATCTTAGGGAACAGGTAAAGTCACACGGGCTCATGTCCGGTGGGTAGGATCCGCACAGCTACCGCGTTGTGACAACGGGCGTTGTCCTGCAAAACAATGGTTGGATCCCTGTCTCGGAAGTTGGGTCGTTTCCTGCGCAATGCTGGGCGAAGATGATGTTCCAGATGATGTCCACATCCAGCAAAGGTTAAATTAATTCGATGACGCTGTTTTCAACCCCATGTCGACCTCCACTTGTTTCCTGATGAACACTATCACGTCCTGCACAAAAGGCTACAACCCAGCGTGTCACAGTCCAATACAGCATAGCCTCGTTCCCATATGTTTCACGTAGCCCTAAATGACATTAGCCTGGCGTTTTTTCCGCGGGCCACTTCGATCTTTACTATTTGGAACTTGATTAACATCCCCTTTAGGACGGTGTGATTTGACGACTTACATTCAACACACACCACTCCTACTACTTCAGCACTTACTAACGCCACCACCCCAGTTGTAGAACTCCACTAATCCTATATGTGTTGCAAACCGCAGCTCCAACGAAAATCCCTGCGCGGAGAGAAAACTGTGTTGCCACTTATTTCTATCTAGAGCTCGTACAAGGTTCATCCAGGAAATAATATTTGCGCATTCTTGCTGTACCAAGGAATTAGATATCAACGAGTTTCAGATGAAACAAGTTGTTAGTGCTTTCCGTGATTGTTCAAAATGAACTGTGTGACACAAAGTCCCACCTAGTTTGAGATGAGTTTTTACACTTGAATAAAGAAAGTACAGTAGAGTCTCCGTTATCCGACCTTCGGTTATCCGACATTCCGACATACCTATACATATTAAGAAAAAAATCTCTCAAATTATCTGTTCACAAGCTTCAGACATCCTATACTGTCACCAGTTCCATTAAGCCAAACTGCATTCGATTTCACAAAGCAAAGTACAAGAAATGTTTGGGAAAGAAATCTATATAACTGATCTAAGGTTACATGTCTATTTTGTATGATTTTGTTGTTCACCTGATTCTTCATTTGTGATGTGTTACAGATGTCTGGGTCGAGTTTCATCTTGCTCATTTGTTCGGCCATTGTTGAGCGTTTAACATCACTCTAACATCTCTTGTATTCACTATCATATAACTATATACAGTAGAGTCTGGATTATCCGACCTAAACAGAAGAAGATTTCATTGGATCACTGGCCGACAAGTGTAGGCAGAAAGGAGAAGAACGAGGCCAAAACGACACCCTGATGAGACTTGGACCGCCTACCAGAGACGAGTAGCAGCGGCTAGGGAACAATAAAATTGCATGAATACTCTTGAGATATCATATATAACTTGAAATTATCATTAATTTTCGTTATTGTTATTTAGTTTAATTTAGGTTAGTAACTTCTGCACATTCTATTGTGAACAAATAGTAATCAATAAGTTTCAATAAATCAAAATATCCACACACTACGTCCAGATATAAGAAATAAGGTATCTGGACATAGCTGGCAGACATTTTTATTATTTTTTGTTTTATTTATTATTATTTTTTTTATTTATTTTTTTTTTAAACCTAAACTGGATCTGGGCAACGTCGGATAACCGAAAATGTCAGATAATATAAAATAAGTTGGAAAATGGAGTAAAACATGGTAAGTATACTGTATTACTAAAACAGTTGCTGGTTTTTCGGTATTTACTGAATGATCAAACCAATTGGACATGTAATATTGAACAAAAGAACAAAAAGAAGCTCCAAATGTCTTAAGAAAAGAAACTTTTCAATGAAGTCTGCTTGCTTGCTGAATGACGTTTACTTGCTGCGAGATTTCGCCATCGACGAAACATCAATGCCTCAGTTGCACTTGCCTCCGGTTGTTTCTCCGCGTATCTTAATGCAATCTCTAAAGCACTTTAATCTTCAGTGTGACTCATCTTCTTCTCATCTTGCTCTCTTGCTGGTCTTCAATTCCCCGTTCTGCTTCATCCGCATTATCATTGCCATTCACAAAATCAACAATATCAGGGTCTGTCAGTTCAAATTGTTGATCTTCTGCACACCAGCTACTCGCATCTTGAGTTGTTGCGTCCTCACAGCCAGGAATGCGGTTCAGTAAGGGAACAATGTCACCCATGTCTTCTTGTATCACCTCTTCTTGGTTTTCATCATCACCCAACAATATGTTCCAGACTTTGCTAATGTCACTGTTTCGATTTCTTACCAAGCCTGAGCCACTCAGTATGCAACGTCTTTCATGTTCATGGATCTTAAGTTTTCCATCATGTCCTTGCCATTGTCCATTTCCTCTATCAGGGACAAAAGGAGTTGCCGCCGATATTTTCTTTTTAATGTTTCCAGCACACCTTGGTCCATTGACTGGCACAACGACGTCACCTTAGGTGGGAGAAACAAGAGCTTGATATCACCACTACTAAGTTCTACGTTTGGGTGTGATGGGGCATTGTATAGTAGAAGGTGAGCTTTCCTTGGGATGTTGTAGGAAGCTAGAAACTTCTCCATTGCTGGCACAAACTGTGTAAAGAATCAGTCTTTAAATATGGCAGCAGACATCCAGGCAGAATTATTCTGGTTAGTGTAATGCACTGGCAGAGTATTGAGAGAAATGTTTTTAAATGCTCTCTAGGCCTTTTGGATTTACCACTCATTAGCAATTTTTCTTTGAAGTTCTCCGTAACATTACAGCAGGCAAGAATAGTAACCCTTTCCTTACTACGCTTGTAGCCAGGTGCAGACGCCTCTGCTCGGGCTGCAAGAGCAGCATCTTGAAATTTAGTCCAGTTTCCTCACAATTAAAAATCTGATCACCAGTTAATCCTTCAGTAAGAAATAATTTTTGGAATTCCTTTTTAAATTTCAAAACGTCATCAGAATTAGCGGGCAGTTTTTCACCAAGGATATTAAGCTGCCTAATATCGTACCGTTTTTTCCAACGATCAAACCACCGAACGCTGGCAGTAAAATTAGGATCCCCTTCATTGAACTCTTTCCGGAAATACAGCGCCTTCTCTTGCAGGATGGGGCCTGTTATTGGTAGATCCTTTTCTCGTTTTTGAGCGAACCAAAGAAACAGCGCCTCGCTAACTTTTTCGTATTCACATTGCTTCATTGTTTTTCTGTGCTTTAGTACATCACTTGTTGCTCTGGTAGTGCACCACTTTTCAATTTCTTCCCTCTTTTTCTTCCAGTCCCCCACTGTAATACGCCCAACACCATAATCTGAAGCCACTTATTAAGAGTTTCCCCCTTGTCCAGTCTCTTTAATGCCGTCAACTTGTCTTCCATAGAAATAAACACTTTCTTCCTTTTATTTGCCATATTGTACTCACAGGAAATGAAAACAATACCGTCCGTACCCAAGCTATATCTGCACACTCACAGAAGGTTCGATGATGCACATTAATAGCACTGATAAACAAGTTACTCCTCAGTGTTATTAGCCTAGTATGTTAACACTTTTATATAAGACATAGTGAATTCCAATTACTTTATCCGTATTGAGAACAATCTACCTTTGTTTTGATAGTAGGCTAATATAGATTACATCTGCATGTTTTCGCTACTATGAGACGTTTGTTTATGTATCGAGTGTTATAACTAACTATATAGCGTTTCACTCTTAGAAGACAGTATGGAGTTAAATGGGACATCTCTGTCTCTATCTAGCGCATACAAGTTGCCATTAGCCGCGTCCTTTTCTACCCTCGCTCTGTTGCCAGATACCTAATAGTATGGTATAAATATTCATTTGTTATAAATTTCAGGTTTGAACACATTATCCTATGCAGAATTTTTTTCTCTATCAGGTTATATCCTTTTCATAGTCATTATACATTTCTATAGGTCCAAATTTCTTCAGAAAACGTTTTTTTCAATAGAAGTCCGATATTTGCTGTTTCTACACTCATCACGCAATAACTAACAAGCTAACTGCTAGAATGCATCTATATTTTTTTCTTAGGTAGATTAAACTATAGTACTACTACCTGCCTACTTTGAATTCTCTATGTTTACCCAGTTAAGTGTTATAATTTTTTAAATTAAATGTTTTCGGAAAATTTTATATATGTGCACTGCAAAAGTTACGCAGTGTGAAACTTTTTTGTTATTGAGTTTACATCAGGGAACCAGCGAGAACAAATGTTGAGGAAGGTTGGAGAAAGTTTTTAAAATAAACCAAAAGGCAGTAACCTCTTTCTTTTATCCAATAAGGCAAACAAAAGGTATTCATCTATTCAGCGTCAGGCCTGACACAGAAGATAGTATAAGGAGCAGCACTAACATTAGTTCGAAAGAAGCCGTGTGTGTAACTGTGAGCTGTTATTGCGTTATTTGTTTAATATTTTTGTAAATATTTGTAGTTTTGGAGGGTGAAGCTAGGAAGGGACGATATCGATATCATCAGATGGCGACATAAATATCTAAAAGACGTAAAAGGTTTAGGGACCAGGGGAAATCAATTGTTTATACAGATGAGTCATTTGTAAATTTAGGTCATACAGTAACAAAGGCATGGAGGGATACCAAAGTTAAAAGTGCCCGTCTCGTCAAGAAGCAATTGAAGGACTAAGTACAGGACACCGGCCACCTCGGAGTCGCTCGCGGAGAAAGATTCGCAACTAGTACATGTTGCAACACTGCGCTCCATTTAACGTGTACTGTCTTTTAAGGGTGAGACGCGCTTTAGTTGACAACATTGCACCTATCCACGAGGAGAAGTTGCCGTAATAATAATTTTAGTGATTGTTATTATTATGACAAATGCTTAAATAAGGGAGGAGATGGAGAAATAAAGTAAACTTACATTTGTACGTGACATCTGATTTTAATCAAATATTTTCTTTAATATAGTTCAAGCCAGATAGTTATTACTTCCTGAATTACCGTCGCATTCTTATTCAAAACTGATGCTAGATGTTTAGGTCAAATGCAGTACTTCCTCTTTCTATCTTAGGTAGGAAGCAAAGAAATTAAACACTGGGTTTTCATTTAAGATTTAAAATAATTAAAAGTAACTGAACCCCCAGCGCAACAGCACTAAGCGGACAAGGTCTACCGCCCGACCGCTGCGTCCTGTAGCTCTGCCACTACAGGTGTCATGAGTGGGGTGCAGAACTGGGAGTTGGGACGTTGTCAGTGCCCCGAGTCCTCCCTCCAGCCGGTTATGCTGTCTTCGCGACCTGGAGCCGCTATTTCTTTAATGAAGTAGCTCCTCGTTTGGCCCCTCAGGAACCTAACAAGACTGAGTGCACTCTGGACCAGACCTCCCATCGGAGGAAAAAACCCCCACTCGGGTACCGGGGACCGAACCCATGTCCTTCGTGTCCGCGCTAGAGGCAGGCGCGCTACCACTGCGCTACGGAGGCGGTCAATTAAAACTACTCCATGTTATATATTTACAATTTAAAGTGCATCAAAAGGAACATTTCTGCAGACAAGTAACTGTGAATCCTTGATACCAAGAAATGTAGAGTATCTTTAATGGATACCTAAATGTGCTTACCAACTTACTAAACAAAAACACATAAATGTATTGAAGCAAAACTTACAGAACATAGCAGATCACTCCAATGGACCACATGTCAGTTCCAAATCCAATTTCATCAAAATTAACAACTTCTGGGGCCACAAATTCTGGTGTACCAAAGAGAACCTGTAGTTTCTTTGTTGGGTCAAATTTTCTTGCTAAACCAAAATCTATGATTTTTATCCTGTTCCCTGTTTTTGTGAGACAGAGAATATTTTCAGGCTGCAACAAAAAGTGGTTTTGTAGTTTGGTTAAAATAATACATTATTTATTAATGAAACTACATTATTGCACTACCTAACAACATAATGGAACTAAACACAAAACAGAACTTTTGCTGAAGAAGTAACATAACATGAGAAAACAAAGAAACATCACAAAGTGAGTCATGCCAGAGAGATCAACTCCTTTTCACAGTCCGAGTATCATGAGTCGCCACAGTTTTAAGGAGTGCCACTACTTTGTAATTATTTCAATGCATGAGTTTTCAAGTGGACGAAGTTCTAAGTTTTCTTATCATACCTAAGAGGAGTCAATACATAGAGGGGATATGAAACTTGGATGGGTTTCTAAGAGGAAGACGGTTTCTGTAAAATTTGGTGCAGAACAGCGTTTTCATCTGTTTTCTGCGACTGTGGAGAGACCTGAGGTTGAAAATGTTTTGTTCTACTCAGGTTTGTTTGTGGAAATTTTATTTAAAATCTAGCATACACGTAACTGGAGAACGTTCGAAAGCAACTAGCATCATTCTAAATATTTAATCCGGAGAGAATGTTCCATAATCACTAAACCCTTTCAAAAATATGACTGCAGTTCACACATTTTCATGGAATCTATAAAATAACTGCAGTTCATGCATGCAAATTTGGTGATTAAAGCTTAGGATCAAGGAAATCTCAGTCCACCATCTTAAAAATTCAACCAATGCATTTTATACGTATTATTCTTAATCATTTTCTTTATTTAAAAAAGAAATCAGAACCCAAATACACATTGCTTATGAGCATAATAATATCTCATTTAAACATATCCAGCCACTATTACAAATATTTAGGGTTTTTTGTCATTTAATTTGAAAAGAAAAATACTGCATACGTTATACGTACATTAACTCTGAAGGAGTTCAGTAGGTGAAAAAATAACAGCAGCTCTAGTAATAGTAGTAGTAGCAGTAGTAGTAGGAGTAGTAGTAGTAAGAGTAGTAGTAGTAGTAGTAGTAGTAGCAGCAGTAGTAGTAGTAGTAGTAGTAGTAGTAGTAGTAGTAGTAGTAGTAGTAGTAGTAGTAGTAGCAGTAGTAGTAGTAGTAGTAGTAGTAGTAGTAGCAGTAGTAGTAGTAGTAGTAGTAGTAGCAGTAGTAGTAGTAGTAGTAGTAGTAGTAGCAGTAGTAGTAGTAGTAGTAGTAGTAGTAGTAGTAGTAGCAGTAGTAGTAGTAGTAGTAGTAGTAGTAGTAGTAGTAGTAGTAGTAGTAGTAGTAGCAGTAGTAGTAGTAGTAGTAGTAGTAGTAGTAGTAGTAGCAGTAGTAGTAGTAGTAGTAGTAGTAGTAGTAGTAGTAGTAGCAGTAGTAGTAGTAGTAGTAGTAGTAGTAGTAGTAGTAGTAGTAGCAGTAGTAGTAGTAGTAGTAGTAGCAGTAGTAGTAGTAGTAGTAGTAGTAGTAGTAGTAGTAGTAGTAGTAGCAGTAGTAGTAGTAGTAGTAGTAGTAGTAGTAGCAGTAGTAGTAGTAGTAGTAGTAGTAGCAGTAGTAGTAGTAGTAGTAGTAGTAGTAGTAGCAGTAGTAGTAGTAGTAGTAGTAGTAGTAGTAGTAGTAGTAGTAGTAGTAGTAGTAGCAGTAGTAGTAGTAGCAGTAGTAGTAGTAGTAGTAGTAGTAGCAGTAGTAGTAGTAGTAGTAGTAGTAGTAGTAGTAGTAGTAGTAGTAGTAGTAGTAGTAGTAGTAGTAGTAGTAGTAGTAGTAGTAGTAGTAGTAGTAGTAGTAGTAGCAGGAGCGGTGGCGGTAGCGGTAACAAAAGTAATATCTGTGGTGCTGCAGAAAAATATTTAAAAGAAGGGAAGAGGAATTAAAAAGGTAACAGATTTCAGCCACGTGGCCATGACCTTGACAAGTTGCACGTTCTTGGCGCGACATAACATCTTTTGTTTTTTCATCTAAAACGTGAAACGGACTGAGCTAACACTAACACCTAGAAATTGTTTTGAGCTAACCTTCATGTCAAGGTGAAGAATGTTCTGCTGGTGAATGAACTCCATGCCTTCACAGATCTGCCGCATAAAGACGGTGCAGGCCTTCTCTGTCAAAATGAAGTCGTCATCTATGACACGCTCGAACAGTTCTCCGCCTTCAATTCTGCAAAAAATCAACTTCACTCAGCTACCATATACACTACCATGTACAAGGGCCGTATGCATTTTCTAAGACGCAAAAATGTTCCGACTGTTATAATGCATTGAGTTTCTCATCTTTTCCGAAATTATTATGGACGAAAGTTAAAGATTATTTTACTATGTTTATACTGAAGTCAGTGCGAATAGATTCGCTCTGCTTAAGTCATTTAGTGACAGCTATTTTCTTTGATCACAATACTCAGTGTGTGCCAAACAAATGGCTAGTTTCCTTGATGGTCTTTTGCTTTCGTCCGGTGAAGAGGTAGGCTTGTGTGATCGCGGGACTGCTGTTCTATGAGGTCATGCCCGTAATTGGTGTGATGCCGAACAGATGGCTTTAATTTTAACATCTACTTAGGCAACTTGGTAGCAGTGGCGTATGCTGGGATTGTGACTTGGGCTATCACTAGCCCTACCATGGCCGCGCCGTGGCCGAATGGCCCGGTTCGATTGCAGAAGAGCCGAACGATATAGGGTTGTTGACCAAATGCTAACTTTATAAAAGTAAAATGAACAGTTTTACCATACCTGTTTATATATATATACTCCAGCCGTCCTTCTTTGAGGATAAACTGCGTTGCCAAACTATCAGAAAACAATTTCTCGTGGTGTCTCCACAACAAAACAAGTATGTCTTTTTTCACCGATGGAAGAGCCAAGTTTCTCAGACCAATTTGTCCTCGCGTTGCTCGTAAATAAGATTTTATTCTTTTCAGGGCTGAAAAACTCCTTTCTGCATTTGCAGTAGTGGAAGTAAAAGTTAAAATTAGTCCACATAGTTTATGAACTTCACTGTACACATCAAGTCCACTTGATTTCATGTAATCTGCAGTGGTTTCAACGAACTTGTTAGAAAGATTTTGAAACTGGCCCCATAACTCAGTCGGTAGGACACCTGCCTGCTGTGCAAGGGGTTCCGGGTTCGATTCCCGGCAGGGGTAGGAATTTTTCTCCAGCCAAGGTTATTCCTTATCCTCCCCAGAGTCTGAAAGTATGAATGTGAATTTAAAAAAAGTTAACCCACCGTTAAAGGAGTAACACAATTGCCAGTAGACAACATGTTCCACGGGAGAGACCGCCGATATGACCTTTATAGTTAAGGGTGGGATATAAAGGGAAGAATAAAAAAATTTTGAGGTGAATGTAACACTTTCGGTTTGTTTTTCAAATAGGAAACATATGGTTCTCTCGGTTCACATAATACATTTGTTGGAAAACTTTTATCGTAACTCACAAAATGTTTAGAATCCAGTAAGGCCAGAAATGTCCTGTTTCTGTGATTCAAATCTTAATTTAGTTTGAGTTATTAATGTGTTCAGGACTTCACAGAAAATCATTAAGTAGGAGGAATAGGTTTCACCTTCACGACAATTTCTTTGCCTATGCATTTCTTCGACCTTTTCATTAGCAACGCTCATAGTTTCTGACCATATTTCTTCAAATCCTATGTTTCTAATTTTAGGGCCCAAATGACCTCGTTATCAATGGACCGTTAAACTCCACACTCACTCACTCTACTTGTTCATCTCTTATGTTTATCCAAAGCTGTGATTAAATACGCTAAAATTGCAAAACCCTTCGTACTTAAGGGGCTTTTTCTCAGTTGCAAACAACAAGCATGGCCACCAATAAAGTTTATTTAATTCGCATAAACCAATTAGCCACATAATAATTATTATTTATTTATGCCAACAAACTTACTGTTGGTGTTTTTAAACACACAAGCAAGCCGTATGTGGGCAATGTTTGAGAGGTAGGACTCATAGCTGGGATCTAAACCACAGACCTTCCGCTTACCTAACCCAGTTCGTTAGAGCACCCGCCTGGTAATTGGAGGGACTGTGATTCAGATCCCAGCTGTGGCATTGAATTTTTAAGTTCCAGTTCTACCTCTCACACATCATAATTGTATATATTAAAATATATTTCTAAGGATTATCTTTCTCCTTCTGCTAACACTGCAAGTGTGGAATAACTTCAGTAGGCCTTCCGTTTTCCTATTAACTTTTCGTGTTTCAACTGCGAGTATGGTCGTCTTACTGATTGTTTTATTACACCTTCTTCATGCATTTTGAAGAATTAATACTATCAACTGTCTTCGTACACTGTGCGTACACTATGAAATAAATAATACTAATACAGTTGTTGAGGACCGTACCAATCCCACAATATTAAAAACAGAGCGTTCTTGTTAACTCTACGTTTCCATACAGCACATTTCGGAAACGCTCATGTGAGTATAGCGAGATGGGATTGCGAAGCTTTGGCGTGCTTATTTCGGCCTCGTTGCCCATATCGCAGTGAAGGCTGCGGCAGGAAGCACCCGAAGCCCTATTCTCCTCTCTGTTTAATGGTAGAGAACGAAACCTATTCCATCCTACGCACTAATTCTTCAGGAAGGAAATTAGCTAGTATTGCAATTGTTATTAATATGACTTATTAATTTCTAGTTTACTTTAGGTATAGACTTCGGTGATAGCTTTGATAGCCCACAATATACGCCACTGCTTGGTAGATAACCTTAGTTGAACAGACACCTTCTACTGTAAGGTTGTTTCATATGTCCGTTCGTTTCTCCTTACGTTTCGATCAGTAAGAACGCCGGGAACACAGCCCACCCGCAGCACAGCTAACGGCGGAGTAGTTGCCAAACTTTCTGTTTTAGGGAGAAATTCCCACTTTTGACATGCTCGGTTCGTTATTGCATCTTCCCCGCAGACAGCACAAATTTTCTGCAGGCATTATGAAGCAATTTTGCCTTTACGATAGTAAAACAGCACAAGATGGAAATGTTCCTTGTTGCTTTCCATAGTTTGTGAACACAAGTTCACGCTGTTCGATCCAACGTGAGTCACAAACACACACCGATGTACCCAATAGCGAGTCTGGTTGATGATCCTAGTGGTTAGGCAACTATGATAACTTGAGGGTACAGAGTGTTCAGAGTTTTCAGGCGTTAGAGATGGAACTTGCCAACAAACGAACGAACTTATAAGACAACATTATACCATCTAGTCTATTCCTATTGCTTTTATTAAGGTAATCAGCACCCAATCCAGTGTTTTTCTAGCGACAGAGGAAACCACATGAAAGAAAGAAAAGAGGAAAAAAAAAACAGGTTACATCCGATTATAACTCTTTAGATCTCTCAAATGAAAAGCAGATACATTATCGCACAGACCATCTGGGTTTGTAAAATTGTTTAAATTCGCTGGCTTGTAATAGAACCAAGGGAGCAACGGTCGCGATAGACGCCCCTAAAAAGGCAACTGTAGACCCAGTCACAATGCAGATGTAACTCTTGCATAATGCATATAAGGGCGTGCGTGAGTTAAGAAGCAAGAAGTTAACATGGATTTCTATATCCGTAAATCGCTTGCGAGTACATCACAAGTTTCAAATTAATAACATAACAAATAATACGCAATATAACAACTCATTCAGTCTGTATAAATAAATAAGCCATAAAATTGTTGTACCAAGCAAACAATAGATCAGTGTCTGGAGTCAGTACCTATAGCGTGACATCAGTAGCGGCTGGTGGCTGGGAAATTAGGTGAAGAGGTAGTGGGAGAGAAAAGTATACCTATATTTATAAAGATTATTTTAATAATTGTACTGAACTATTTCTTGTACACCAAATCAATTCTTCAATCCTTTAAGGCTGCAAACTTATCGGTGATATCTTCATAGAATTGCTGCGTTTTTATTAATTACACTAGAAGTTCTTTCTGAATCGAAATATTCGCTAAAGAAGAAAGTTTCGTCTGACATTGCATTCCTTAGGTATCTTTTTATGGGCTTTAGACAAGAAAAGCATCGTTCCGCGCATGCTGTAGTAGAAGAGATTGACAGAATAAGGAAGAATGGTTTACAAGTATCCGTAAAGATACCTCGTATTCCAGAATTTCGTAGTACAAGGCTCGACATGTTCGAACACTCATCCTGAGAAAGGGAATTGTACTCTCATGAGAGGCGCATATCCACCATTTTCCCGGCTTGTTCAAACATAATCGAAAAATACTGCTCATTCTTCTTGCTTCTTAGAATTTCATAAGTGGTCCTTATTTTTGATGTAGTAGTTTATATCCAGTGACCTCTTCTGCAAAACATCGAACAATACCTATATCTGTCAAACAAAATGTCACGAAACACTACTGCCAGAAACGCAAATTCAAAATTGTTCATGTCGTTCAGAAAGCCTCTGGCAAGCAGAATGGAATTACCATCAGACTGTTCATAGAAAAGTATGCTTCGAAAATTCATCTTTCAACTTATCCCAATCATCCACAATTATATGCAACAATTTTGAGATGGAGCTCCAGCGGATAGGAACTACAGTTGGAATGCGTGATCCCGATACAGAAGTAATTGCGTAGGTTCTTTTTGCTGAGTGATGGAAAAAAGGTAAGAATTCCAGTAATCGAAGAAAAAAATACTATCGTATATTTACTTTCTGTACTGGTAAGTAGAGGAAATATTGTATTGTATTATTGTATTGTAATCGAAACATATTAATGAGTAATTTGTTTTAAATCTACTATACGTGTTTCACAGCCAGGAAGCAGCGACAAGAAAGAGCTCGTCTACCTCACTTCATGCCCCCTCCACAAAAATATTTTAAGCGGGTGACGTCACGGTTGCTATAGTAACCATGCAGTAAGCTCCGCCTCTCTGAGGTTGAACAGGAGTTCTTTGTACCTCTTTGCACCTCACTTCGAGTCCGCGATAAGAATGCGCGTTTGCTTCTACAAAGGAGCACCGCACAGTACAAAAATAGGGACATAGGTAGTAAAAACCAACATACCTGTGAAGATAAGTATATTTTAAAAATAAGTGTAGCAAGGTACAAATATTGGTGAAGTGCCACTTCACGTACTTCCCCTGAATAGCCGTCCCAAATAGAAGGGAACCATGATTGCATAGTGAATCGCATCGCGATCGAGTGCTGTTCAGAAGGTGGCAATGCGCTTCTGCTGCGTCTGCGCTAATGTTACATGGTATAGCTATAACAACAGCGCTACAGCTTTAACACCTTACAACAAACCATACCAAATATCTCAAGTCAGAGGGAGTCAAGTCACTCACGCGCTCACTCAACACATGTATTATAGTATTTATTTATTATTTGTTACGCAATTGTGATCAACGAGAATATGACAGAGAATCTACTTTTAATAGCTGAATCGCATTTGGTTTTAAAATCGTAACAAATGTTCATTTACGAGATTGACACTAAACTTTTTTAGAACGTCATACTGTTAAAACTAAATGAAATGTCTATATTGGGCAGCTAATATCTAACGTTTTGTAAGTTAACTGCTCTAGTTTGTTCGATATGTTCTAGTAGTTTATCACCATTTAAAGATTTGTTTTGTTCCATTTTTTTATTAATTTGCCTTTATTATCGATCAGCGCTGCAACGCTATGCAGATAAGTGAGAATTACGGGGGAATAAATCTGAATACAAAAAAGAAAAAAGCCACAAAAACTTACTAAATAAGAACATGAGTCTGAACAAGAATGAGGTTGACCTCTACAGGACCCTCAGGAACAGGTACATGGTGAAAATGTTGTAGATCTCAATCCTCTTCTGCGGTGTCGACAGGTTGTCAGGTCTTGTGGCGGACGACTGCGGATGCGGTTTGGAGGCTGCGACCTATGATCCAAGGAGAACAAAACCGCACCTGGGACCTGGTGAAGACGACCATAGAAGCGATGAGCCTGATGACGGATGAAGTCCGCTATGGAGGGAATTCCAAGTTCATGGTGTAGCTGAGTGTTGCGAACAAACCAGCGAGCATGAAGAGCGAGGCGTAAAACTTTATTCTGAAAGGACTGCATGGCCGCAATTTTACGAGAAGCTGCGCCGCCCCACACAGGACAAGCATACGTGAGAAGAGGACGAAGTAAAGAGCTGTAAAGTAAAAGCACTGTAGCACTTTTCAGAGAAGATTCACGGTTAATCAGAGGATAAAGCTTGGAAAGTCGGGAATAAGACAAGTTGAGTTTACTGTTGATGTGAGCCTTCCAGGTAAGTCGGCGGTCAAACAGTACTCCCAAATATTTTACTGTTTCGTCCTTGCGCTTCCAAGGTATATGGATGTTGTTTGTCAAAACAGGTGCAGGAGACGCGGACTGGCGGAGAGTGAAAAGCATCATTTCACATTTACTGTGGTTGAGAGCGATGCGCCATGAGTTTAGCCATAGAGATAAAGAATCCAGAGCAGTTTGAAGATGATTGCCAGCTGCGTGAATATCTTCGTAGGAGGTAAACAAAGCTGTGTCGTCAGCGTACATGGACACATTGATAAACTGCAGGGGAGGAAGGTCTGAGATGTAGATATTGAAGAGGGTAGGTCCTAAGACGGAACCTTGAGGTATACCAGCGAGGACGGGCCGAGAGGAGGAACGGTCTGAACCTAAAGTGACGGAGAAAGTGCGATCCAGTAGGAAACTGTAAATTAGTTTATACAGGTAATCAAGAAGACCAATATTATGCAGTTTAAACAACAGATCACGGTGCCAGACAATGCTGTTTCCTCTCGAAGGCTTGAGCGATGTGTTCAGTAACGTGAAGAAGCTGATGCACCGGAGAATGCCTTTGGCGAAAGCCAAATTGAAAGGGTGGTATCACTGAGGAGGCGGATAAACATTTGCAAATGCGGATATTCACAAGCTTCTCAAAAATTTTGGACAGGGCCGGTAGAAGACTTATTGGGCGATAACTGGAAGGTTTTATGTGCAGGTTTTCCGGGCTTGTGCAGAACTATAACATTGGCATGTTTCCAGCAGGTAGGAAAATAACCTAAGCGGAGTAGAGCATTGAAGAGAGAGGCAAGAAAGGCGTGGGCTTTGCGAGAAAGATTTTTAAGAGCAATATTGGGCATACGGTCATGACCAGGAGCCTTTTTGGATACCAGTATGTGCAATAGGCGCCGAACCTCTCTCGGTGAAGTAAACTTGATAGGCACGGGGACACTCGGAGGAAAAGGACGCTGGTTCTCTATGGCGGAGTTATGAACAGCATCAACGACTGGGTTGGGTGTAAAGGCTGTCTCAAAGTAGTCAGCAAATAGCTCGCACTTTTCGCTGTCACTGGAGTAGTGCCGTCCTGCGGAACGAAGAGGTGGTATCAGAGGTGATTCCCGTAGAATGCGGCGGGTTTCCTTCCAGAGACTGCTATCTAGTGGGGAAATATTGGACAGATGGCGCTGATGCGAAGAATAGGGGTACTCATCCAGCGCTCGCTTAACGTACCGCGTCAACTGGTTTAATCTATGACGCTGATGAGGTAGACGGTGCAGTTGCCAGCAACGACAGATTCGATGCTTCTCTCTCAGTAGCTGAACAATCGTATGAGGCAATGTTTCATGAAATGGTGGATGGTGGCCGGTTCGCCGGGGAACAGTGGTAGCCAATCGAATAGACGCAATCACAGTATTGGTGAAATGAGTTATAGCCATATCAACATCCTGCTTCTGTGTAAAAGGAAGGTGCGGGTAGAGCTGCTGGTCGAGATGAAGCCGAAACTGGTCCCAGTCTACGTATCCCCGTATCAAGGGAGGAACGTAGGTAGAGTAGGTTCTGTCCACCTGAAAGGTTGCAAGAACGGGACAATGATCGGAATCCATTTCAGGCAGAACGTGCAGGAGGAGGGGTTGCGGGAAGTTCTGTATTAGAGCGACATCAAGAATATCTGGTTGGAGTCTGACGTTCTTAGAGTAAAAGGAGGCGTATCAGGGGCAACGACGTGGAAACCACAGGCATCAGCAGCTCGCTGAAGACGACGACCGTTAGGTGTGCTGACTCGGCAGCCCCAGAGGACATGTTTGCTGTTGGGTCTCCTAGAAGAATGGTAGGGGCAGCGGTACAATATAAAAGCCGTAAATCCTGAATAGCGAGAGCCTTAGAGCGTGGTTTGTAGGCTGCCAAAACGGTGAGCAGTTGGCCATTAGCAGTGGCGACTTGGATGGCACAGGCTTCGAAGCTACGAAGTCATGGTAGGAAGAGAGTGTGGTGCTTGATACGGCGTTTAATTATAATGGCAACTCCTTCGGATGCCAAGGCAGCGTCACGATCCTCCCGGTAAATTCTATAGCCAGGAATAGTTAACTTCTCAGGAGGGGCTAGGTGCGTTTCATAAACACAAGCTACGTCGACGTCGTGCCGAGAAAGAAACGCAAGGAAACTTTGGCGTTTGGATTTGAGTCCGTTAGCGTTCCAATTCAGGAAGGTGAGAGTAGAGAAGACCGGGGCTAAGTCAAGGGGCATGGTTGAAAAGGTCAGCTAAGAACTTGGAAAACAAGGAGCATAAGTGTGGAAGATAGGAATGCAAAAGGAAGAGGAAGGAGTTGAAGAGGGATGAGATGAAAGAATCCAAAGCAGAAGTCGAGGTACACCTGGGTGGTGTATCTTTGGCAGGTGACTGTTGAGGCCTAGAAAACCATTGTGGCGTAGAAGACGAGGTTGAAGCTTGAGCAGGCATGGCCGTAAATGACGGTCATCGACGGGTGGGGGCGGTGGCGGTTCACGCTCTCGCGGAATGGTAGTGTTAGCAGAATCATTACGGAGCTGTTTGTGTTTGAGTCAGAGATAATAATAACATCCTTTATAGTTTGCCGCGTGGGTTTCCCCACAGTTTACACAGCAAGGAGGTGCCTGACGAGCTTTAGTACACGTAGAAAAATGATGGTTGCCGGGGCATTTAACACAACATGCAGAAAGATGGCAGAAATTCTTGATATGTCCGTAACGTTGGCAGTTTTTTTTTTTTTTTTTTTTTTTTTTTTTTTTTTTTTTTTTTTTTAATTAACGTCCTCCAACATTGTGTCATATCGGACGAATGAATGAAAGAAATGGGTGAAATGATGCTCAAATGAGCCCGAGGTCCATGGAGCTTTAAGTTACCCGACATTCGTCTTCTCAGGGTAGGGAAAACCTCGGAAAAAACCTTACCCGGATAACTTACCCTAAGCGAGATTCGAACTCGCGACCTCTTGAACGTGAGGCAGACACGCTAACCATCACGCTACAGAGGCGGGCACGTTGGCAGTTGGTGCACTGAGGGACGGTAGGAGCTTTGCGGCGATACTCGACGGAAACAACAGCATGCTGAATATGCTTCAACTCGAATCCCGCCTTTAACTGAAATCGGTGGCCCCTCTTGTGGAACACATTGTCTATCGTCAATGGTGGTACTCATTTAACATTGGGTTTTTGTATCTTTAGGGTTTTTAGTACATTAGGTCACACGTACACTTCCAGACTCTAGGGAGGATAAGAGACATCCTTGGCTGGAGAAAAATTCCTTCCCCCTGCGGGGAATCGAACCCCAGATCCCTTACATAGCGCGCCCAAAATTGAATTTGACTAGAGAACATTCCCGGGCAATTATTTTTCAACATTTTAAATCGCCATGATTAAACAATGTGAAGATCGGTTGAGAAATGCATTTGGAGTAAAAGGCTCATTTAAGGCAACAATTTATAATTGTTACAGTGCATACAAAAGAGATGGGTTTTTACTTAGCGATGCATTTCGTCAAGGAAGCCCAAGAACTGTTGAAACTGATGAACATATTGTCGCTGTTAGAGCAGTGCTTAAAGGAGATCGACGGACATCTTAGGAATTTATTCGCGCGGCATTAGGCATTGGTATGAGTCAAATTCAGAACATTTTACATCAACAGTTGGACTTGAGAAAACTTTGTTGTCAACGGATTCCGCCTAATCTGGCTCCCGATCGAAAACAAAAACGCGTTGATTGGTCCAGAAAAAACTGGAAAAATTCCAAGGCAGCACTTAAAGTTGGTTAGGAGTATCGTTACTGATGATGAATCTTTGATTTATTGTTATAATCCTTAAAAGAAAAGTCAATTGGTTCAATGGGTCTTTCGAGCAGAACCTAAAGCTACTTTTTTTCTTCTTTATTTTCTAATACGAACCACATCGTTGCTATTGCATTCGAACGCATGTACCGTTACTGTCGATTAGTACACAAATATCTTTTTACAGCAATTTTTTTTCGTGAAAAACGCCCAAAAGAAAAACTAATTTTACATCATTCCACACAAAAATTCGATGTCGAGATTTCACTGGAAATATGTTTTGAACCCCCTGAAGCCAAAAAACAGCACTTTTAGAAAAAGGTCCGTGTGTGTGTCTGTATGTCTGTCTCTCTGTCGGTACTGTTCTCTCTCTCTTTCACACATACACTCACAAATACAATGACATTTTTCTAAAAATGCTTTTTTTTTCACAGAGTCTCAAAACGTGTATTTCCGGTTAAGTATTTTTATCGAACTTTTATGTAGAATAAAATACCTTCTGTACCTACTAGTCTGTGGACAGCATAACTCAAAAACGAAAAGTCGGTTGAGTACCAAAGTTGGTATTTAAGTTTGTTGTCTTTCAAGGATGCGACACGATGATTCTGAAGAAAGTTGCTCCATCCTAGCTACCCTTTACATGGAAAATTTTTCGAAAATTTTGATTTTATTGAAAATGGCTCTGACGATTTTGATTAAAATTACATGTTTAAGATAAGATCTGAAGCATTCCTGGTGACGAACATATTCAAGACATTGCAGAAGTTTAAGACATTTCTATCACAAATATAACTTATATTCTGAATTTTCTCGCTAAAAACTATGTATTCCTGTTTACTCTGGATGACTTTTGAATAACTCGTAAACCGTAAGCGATATACCAAATCTTACTATTCAAAAATGTAGATTTCTAAAAACACTAAATTTATATCCAAATGATTTTTGTGTATAGTGAACTATTTCGGAGATATTTCTGGTTATTTGTGCCAGTTTCGGAAAACAAACTTTCGTCAAATGCAACATCGTTGTTCATTTTTTATATGTTAATCGTGCAAGGAGAACGGAATTTCAAAGCTTGAAAAGATTCTACTATCGCTCAAGGCCTACTGTATTCCCATATTCCCCTTGCATCCACAAGGAAATAAGCAATACGATCATTTCTGCAAATGTTTATCTCAAGTAACACGAAGAAGATATAGGAATAAGAGTTTGTAATAATGGTTAGTACAAGAGTAGAGAAAGTCACATCAGATTTTTCATCAGATAAAGTAGCGGAACATTATAAAACCCTGGTTCCTGAAGTGCCTCGGGAGGAATGGCATCATTGCTTGAAGGACTGCTTTCGAGTTAACATTGTATTGATGAGGGTAATTTTTATACAAAAATTTAGGTTATGAATCTGTTGATATGACTATTATATCTAAATTTTTTTTATGATCTGAATGTTCGAGGAAAAACCATTTGCGTATATTGTATTTCTTTAACTTATCGTTGTTTTGTAATTTTAAAATAACTTATTCCGCTGTATTGGACAAGTAATCTTTATCATGTGCGAAACTGGCAGATGCGAGAGCAGTTGAATGACTTTCTATTGTAAACAGTGAGTGATTCACAAAACACCGGTGGTCAGAGTTGGCCAAAAGAAAATGTGGATACAGCTGCTTTAGCTATTACATCGTTTGGCCTCAACACTTCAACATCCATTACGGTAAAAATATTTTCAAACTCAGTCAATATAGCATTGTTGGCAATGTGCCACTACTATCTGACTTTTTATGAATGTTTTGAAGAGAAATGTTATACTTCTCTCCATATCTGTACGTTAAAAGGCCACTTTAGAACGCTTAGTACTATATATCATTATACTACAGCTCCATTAGCTGCGATTTTCTACTGTTTTTAACCGTATTGCAAGTACCTGTTGAGAAATGGCTGATGGAAGCAGTAGTCCATTGCTGCTATTTCCGACTTCACTACGTAGTCGCTATTAACCATATTTTGTTTATTCTATGTGCATGTGTAAGTATATGTTTTACTTTCCTTACTATGTATGGTAAGTAGAAGTATTGTATTCCACCTAAGAGGCTCACTAAACAAAAAGGGGGAAAAAGAACATTTTAAGAAAAAATTCCCGTTTTTGTTTCAATCCGTGCGTGCGTTAGTTTGTGTATGGTGTAACAGCATAACGCAAAACCATAAATGGAGCATTTTGAAGAAAATCTGCTCGCCCCAAACTATACTTTACATGAAAAAATTCTCATTTTCTTGTTTTCTCAAAAATGACTAACGATTTTTATTAAAATATACATGTTTAAGAAATTTTCATCACAAATTTTAAGAATATTTTAAAATTTTTTTGGTAATAGCCTCTGAAGTCCTCTTCATTCTGAATTACTTTTGCTGGTACACAGTAAGAGATAAAAAGGAATTACTAATCAACAAATTTAGATCTCGTTAAACCATGCTATATCAAAAAAGTGTTTTTTGGGGGTTAGCCATTTCGGATGCTTTTTGTGCTGCCATCATAATATTTGTATCTATACATTTATTAAAATTGTAACCAAAATTGCTCTAATGTTTTTCGAATTTTGATGAATAACTGACAGTAACTTGTATAATGGATTTTCCTTCTTCTTCTGTAACGAATTACCTTCCTCTTTGTAGGAGTTACATCACCGGAAATTTATAAGTAAATAGGCTATTTTGGGCCTGTAGAGTCTACAGTGTAGACTGTCAAGGAGCAAGCAGACTTGTGATAATGATTTTCCTACCATATCTTTTATCACTACATAATATAATACAAAAGCGGTATAATCAATAATATGAATTTGCATATAGCTAATTCACATAAATTTCTATAGCTAACTTATGTAAAAAAAGTTAATCTATAAAACAATTAGTGCCTTAGTGATGCAGCAGTTAGAAATGTATCGGATAGCTCGCGATAGATACTGAGATAGTTACTTCTGCAAGGGCTTTATGTCTTTGGCAATGAGTTGCGCAGCTGCAACACGTAGCTTCCTGGTGGTCCTATGCCAAAGCTTGATAGCCATGTGACTCTCAGTTGTTTCAGTCGTTCTACCATATTGAAACAAATGATATGTTATTTGTTTTTGGAGAGTGTCAATATAGCAACAGACAAGCAATTTGTAAACAAAGATTTCCAGACAGATGATACCCCACATTGAAAATACCTAGATCCATAGATTGGACTGCATAGCCCGTTGCAAGAGTGTCTTTCTAGAACCCCGGATCTTCCTCATAGAGTATTTTGCCTGGGGCCGAGTGACAGATTGTCTTACCAAGAATTACCCCCTGGCAGAAATCACATTCGTGCGAAGTGTGGCTACAGCATTCGTGACGTTGCGCAAGATGTGGGAAGGGCCGATGAGGAGGGTGGAAATATGTGTACATCTGAACGGATCTTATTTTGGACATCTTCTGGACACCTTTTGGACATCTTACATCATACACTCTGCCCTACAGTGACCGGGGAGTAGACCACCAAACTTTCTGCTCAGTATCTATGCCGACAGCCGGCGACGTTCACTTGACTGACAGTTTCTTCACAGTGACTACTAAAGACTGGACGCGTGTGCGTTTCTTCCAAAGGTATACTGCACATGGACTTTACTGTTATCGCTTGCGCATGTAAACAACTGCAGGTAGGTACAGCCTGACCATGAAACCGCCTCACTGCAACACAACCTAGAAGCATCCCATGAACACTAAAGAACACTCCACGTCTGCAGCTCACTGCGAGAAGAAACAAAACAGTCGCGTTATACTACACCTTGACCTTGCGTCTGCATACACTTGCAAGGCAATGCTTAGCTAGTTCGCACAGTACTACTTTACGTTGATTTCGACTCTTGCTTCTAGTGGCAGTTGTTTGCACATTTAATGGCCGTGCTGTACTTCTGACGTCATTCATACTCTGCGTCCAGCTAACCTGTATCGCATGCGAGCGCACATCCCTCCGGCCTTCAGTGATTACTAAAGTACTTAGTGATTACTTACAGCTCCAGAACAACGCACATGATCTTTCCGTTGTCAAAAGCATCATACAGCTGTATCAGACGAGGATGCTGCAACATTCTCATGATTTCTATCTCCCTCTCAACATTCCGCCGGTCTTCGCGTTTTGGCGTCGCCACAAATTTGGCTGCTAGCTGCAACCCTGTGCTTTTCTCGCGACATCTGTACACTGTACCAAACTTGCCCCTGAAACAAGTACAAAATACCACAAGTAGTATCAGATTATGATTTCCGTTCTAGGATTAAAGATCTATGCTACAAATCCACTTTGAAGCAATTCCCTATGTTCCAAATTAACCATAAGGAAAAGCAGGTAAGCTTAGTTTGCTACTACGTGCACTTCTAGGAGTAAGGTTTAAGTTAGAAAATAATATATTATGAGTAGTCTTAAACTATTAAAATAAATTAGATTTATACTGAAAATAACTTCCGGGGAAATTCTTTGTATTTTAACATGTCCCCTTAAGTCTTCCAAAATTGACATAAAGTTCTCTCATGATATATAATGTTTATTTAACAGCATATTGCACTTTACTTGTCCATTTACACAACCCCTTAGGGGGATAGTCTAATATTAAGAGCATTTCTCGGTTTAACCAAATTTAATGGCATTTTGTCAACATGATATTCCTGCAGGGGCGGCGCTGTGGCCGAGCGGTTAGCGAGCTCGCCTACTACCTAGGCGGCCCGGGTTCGATCCCAGGGACTCGCATGTGATATTCGTTGTGGACGAAGCGGCGTCAGGGTGGGTTTTCTACGGGTGTTCCGGTTTCCCCTGCCACTCATTCCACCAAATGCTCAATTATCACCTTTCCAACCATCCATTTCGCCTGCATTTCATATCATCCTCTTCCTCACTCTCATACCTGGTGCTTCGCTGACCACCCGCTTCCAGGTCTTCACTCTGTCTGGTCCATAGGTTCCTGTGCTCACCGACAGGCGTCTGACCCTAGGCACTGGCTTGTAAGTCCTAGGGGGTGTAAGTCGTACATAAGGGGAGGGTAATCTGAAGAAGAAGAAGAAGAAGAAGAAGAAGAAGAAGAAGAAGATATTCCTGCAGCTTAGTGGAGAACTTTAAACCCTTGGTTTCATGAGTTTAGAATAGAAATACTTAAATTTTAAAGTTAATTATATACAAGTAAAAGCGATAGAATAAGAGTTCGAATTAAAATGCAACACTAATAATTTGGAATGTTTATAGATTATAAATAGGAGCTGCTGCTAATCCAGGGATAGCGAATCTGCGAACTCATTGTCAGATTCTTCTCTGCTGGCAAAATGTTGGATGCAATGGAGGGACACACCCTCCTGAACGAGGGTGACGACGTTCGTCGATGACTCTTCATCACTACACCTGGATTACAGTGCACGTTAGTACATTCAATAATCAAGCGGCTGATAAACTAGCCTAGCAAGCGACAGAAGAAGACCACATTCCAGTGACCTATGCAAGATACCCAAAAGCACAAAAATAGAAGATGACAGAAAGAAAAGCGCTGAACAATGGAAACAGATATGATCAAGCACAACAAAAGGGGCGGTAACGAAGAAATTCTTCCCAAACGCGATAGACAGGATGAAGATCAACATCATTCTCACATCAAACAGAACAGAATGTTAACGGGACATGGAACACTAAGGTCTTACTACCACCAATTTGAGATTTCTGAAAGTCCTTACGATAAAGCCGAACAAAGCGTTGATCATGTTGTATGGGAGTGTCCAATACTGGATCGGCAGCGCAGTCTGCAAGGTGAGAACCAGAAGTGGAGAGAACTGGCCAATAAACCACAGTGACATTGTGAACAAATATTGGGGCAATTTGTGCAATACGTTGACAGCATAAACTTATATTATTGTATTATTTTATACATAATTGAAAGTACGTAATAGTGGAACCACAAAATAACCAACAAAAGACAAATACAAACAAAAACATAATAATATGATAAGTTAATATAAACCATGTAATACAGCTACATGTTATGGAGCACGGTGATTCTCAGATAAGGTAAGTGAAAAAATACCAGATCGGTATTAACTATTTGTTTTGAGTTATGCTGTTCACAGACACAAAAAACAAGCGTTTTTGTAAAATTGCTTTTTTATCCAAACAAATATTTTATTACTATGGAGTTCTGGCGTTGTGCCATTTCAAAACAGCTGAAGTCCTTCAGGAAGTATGTATTATACCCACACATTTAATATTGAAATTTCATAAAAAATACGTATTTTCGAGACTCCCTGATAAAAAGGCCATTTGTAGGAAAAGGCTTCACAACACTTGGACAAAAAAGGTCACCTTTAATTCCTAAAATATGAGTTTTTCCTTGATTAAACTATGTTAAATTGCTTCCATGGCGAATAATTATAGACATCCTGCATGTTCTGCGAATGTATATTTTACAATATGTATTTTCATCGTTCTGGAACTTACATAATCTTAAGCGTTTCAATATCCTGTCAAACCCTTGAAGGATGTTGAGCTTAAAAACTTAGTTTACTATTTATCCAACATTTCTTTTTGTAAGGTATGTATTCTATTTACAGACACACGCGCTTATTTTTAAAAGCACGAACGCTTATGTAAGAGATACCACATGACTCAGCTTTTTCAGAGAGGAATTCAAGAAATGCCATCAAGCATCAATGTTTGTCACACGATGTTGCTTACTGTTTAAATCTGTTGCACGTTCTTCAGCAGTAACATAAACATTGTTTGATAAGATAGGATGCCTTTTCCACTGGTGCCGAGACCAGCCGAGGCCGTCTCTGTGGCTTTCACCCATACATGGCATCACTATGAACCATGGTGCAATCCCAGTAATCATATTCCTAGTATTATGATTCCATCATAATTCCGATGGGCTGACACAGACCTTTCGATAATTTTGCACACTAAAATTATTTGGCATAAGCCGAATGTTCTAATAAGATACACGTTTTACTTTCTCTACTACGTTTAGTAAAGTAGAGGAAGTATTGTATTCCACCCAAAAATTCGATGACAAGATTTCATCAGGAAATACATGTTTTAGGCCTCCTTAATCCAAAAATAGCATTTTTAGAAAAAGGTCGGTGTGTGTCTGTCAGTCTGTCAGTCTGTGGACAGCATAGCTGAAAAACCAAAAGTCGGTTAAAAACCAAAGTTGGTATTTAAGCTTAACGTGTTCCAAGGATACAAGAAGATTTTGAAAAAAATTGCTTCACCCTAAACTACTCTTTACATGGAAAATTTTCGAAAATGTTTATTTTTTTAAAATGACTCTAACGATTTTGATTAAAATGACATATGTTTGAGATAGATTTATGAACAAATGAAATGTTGTTGCTTTCTAGTGCCTTGCATCTGTCAATGAAGTCATTAGCATTCGTGCTTTCCAATACTTTTGAACTATAGTTTCTTCTGATCTTAATGCTTCACAGGTCTTCAAGTGGTCTTCGTTCATTTCTGCTGGATCCTTACACAGGACACATATTGGTGAAGCTGAGATACCTATTCTGTAGAGATGACTTGCTAAGCAGTAGTGATTTGTCAGTAGTCGGAAGGCTGCAACAGCATGTTTTCCTTAGTCTCTGGGGGATTATATCTGGGTTGGAAAGTAGTGTAATCCATTTTTTATCTTTGGAATTTGTTTCTATTTCTTGTAGGTATGAATGAGAAAATTTTTTTAATGATCAAGCGTTTTATTGAGGAATATGACAAATTGAATTTAGACTTTTGTTTTATTGTTGTGCCTTTCTTTGCAAGTGAGTCTGCATCTTCATTCCCCATGACTCCACAGTGTGCTGGAATCCATTGGAGATGAACAGTCTTATTAACTTTTTGGAGTTGTGTTAACATTTTGTAGCATTCTCTAATTTTTGTTGACTTCTTTGTAGTATTTGAACATATTCCCTGAGTTGCAGCTTTAGAATCCGAAAGAATTACTGCCTTGTTAAATTTATTTAAGGGAAGATTTAATAATTGTCGGAGAGCAATGTGTATAGCCTCTATTTCTCCATCATAATTTGTTGTGTCTCTGCCAACAGAATGATAAAAGGAAAAATGTGAACACGTAACTCCAGCTCCAGTAAGGTTTTCCGTGGAGGATCCATCAGTATATATGTGCAGCCATTCTTCTGTGGGATATCTAGTATTGCTTGTTTCCAGTGCTAGAAGTTTTTGTATTTCTTTCTGATTTACTTATTTCCTCTACTAATTCCAAACAGAAGGTAGGTTGCAATAATTCCAATGGATTTTCTCTTATAAGTAGATTTTCTCTGGTGTCAGGAATGTTCAATTTGGATTTAATCTGTGTTACCTTTTCTAGGAAATTACTATGGGTTTTAAGGATTGAAGGGGGGCGGTTCTCTTCTGTCCATTTAGAGTTTGGCAGTCGTAAAACTTTCTCGTGTTGGAGCAATGCTTGTTCTTCTATTTTTGTTGCTATTGATGGGGTCCGTGTTAAGGCAAGCATGGCATCAATAGGTGTGGATTTAACTGCTCCAGTGATTAGGCGAAGAGCCTGATTTTGTATTTGTTCAAGTTTATTGATGGTAGCATTTGCTGCTGTTATTAAAGCTTCAGAACAGTACAAGAGGTTTGCTTTAACATACATTTTGTATGTTGTCTTAAGGACTCTCCTTGAGCAGCCCCATTTAGCACCAGCTAACCTTTTCAGGATTTGCAGTTTCTTTTCAACCTTTTCTGAAATGTATATCTTGAATTTTCTGGCTATAGCCTATGAAGTCCTGTTTACTTTGGGTGACTTTTGCATAACTGGTAAATCGTAAGAGATAGACTAAATCTTACTATACAAAAAATCTAGATCATGCTAAACACACAATTTATGTGTGAATAATTTTTTTTTAGAGTGAACCATTTCGGAGATATTTCTTGTTATTTGTGTAAGTTTTGGGGAACTTATACTTCTGTCAAATGGAACATCGTTATTTATTTGTTTATATGTTAACCATGCAAAGAGAACGGATTTTGAAAGCTTTAAAAGTTTTGACTATCGCGCAAAGCTTACTGTATCCCCATATTTCCTTTGCGTCTACAAGGAAATCAGCAGTAAGATAATTTCTGCAAATGTTTAACTCAACACGAAGAAGATAGAGGAATAAGAGATTGCAAGAATGGTTAGTACAGGAATAAAGAAAGTTGTGAGTGCAAAACATTAGACTTTTTAATACGAATTATTTGTCTGTTTTACGGTTTACACGTTATGCAAAACTCATCCTAATGAAAACAATTTAGAGGCTTATTCCGAAAAATAGATGTTTCATTTGTCATAAAAATAATTTAAACATTAAACATATGGTGTTTCAGTAAACTCATTAGAGAAATTTCTTCTTTTTCTTTTATAAATCAGAAACCGAAGTCACCTTCATTGTCTAGCGGTTACATACTAACTTCTGGTTCCGAGGTTGCGAGTTCAAACCCGGCAGAAGGCGATGGATTTTTTCGGGTGTAAAAATTCTTACCATGACTTCGTTCGGAAGGAAAATAAGGCCGGTAGTCCCGTGTCGTAGATTTAAGGCACGTAAAAGAACCTTAAACCTGATAGAGGCCTCTGAGCAACATTAACAGGTGTTTCACGTCCAATATAGAATGGGACGATAAGGACCATAACGTTAAAAATCGTCCATAATTTCTTTTTTTTTTTTTTTTTTTCGAAAAGTGAAACAAAGTGTACTTTGAGGTGGGGGATTTTCTTCAACGTTTTCATGTCGCATCCTTGGGAAACGAAGAACCAAAACTGGTACAAAACCACCTTTAGTTTTTACTTTCTCTACTACACATAGTAAGGGAAGTAGTGCATTCGACTCAAAAATTCGATGTCGAGATTTCACCGGAAATATATGTTTTGAGGCCCACGAATCCAAAAAGAAGCATTTTTAGAAAAAGGTCCGTGTATGTGTGTGTCTGGTGTCTGTCTATGAACAGCAGGACCCAAAAACGAAACGTCGGTTGGTATTTAAGTTTGATATTGTCATATTGGGTCGTTCAACAATATATGGGCAAGAGGCCGGGTGACCTTGGATACTACGAGCGGTTGTACGGAGAGAGGTGGAGGAGCGCCGGTGCTACAGGACAACTAGCGACTGTGTGTATGTGATCGAACAGCGATAACAGCAGAAACTTCTGGCTACTTCTTTGCTGAGTCATGCACACGTGCAGTGGAAAGAACTCGAAGGAGGACAGGCAGTGAGCAGTTTTTAGAGTTGACTGTTAGAGTTGAGTGAATGATAGTTGTTTAGCTCGTCGTGTACAGTTAGTTTTAGTTACGAGAATGAATCGGGCAGCCTGTCAGAGAGCATGTTTGTGTCGTCGAATGATTGTATCATAATAGTAAAGATATAAGAGACAGTGAAAGTGAAGAAAGTCATTGAAAGACTCAGGAAGATTATCGGAAGAACAACTGTGAATTGTAATACTAGCGAGGTTTATAAATTCTGTTAGCAACGAGAAGGAAATTGTGCATTTGTAGTACGAGTTCTAGGAAAATAAAGGCTTAGAAAAGTAAACGGACTTCGCATTGTTACAATATCTTCCAAGGATGCGACACACAAATTTTGAAAAAAATTCCTCCAACCTAAATTACCTGTACATGGAAAATTTTGATTTCTCAAAAATGGCTCAAACAATTTGATTAAAATGCCACGTGTTTGAGATATTTTTATGGCAAATGAAATGTATATTTTGAATTTTCTCAATATAGCCCATGTAGTGCTGTTTACTCTTGATGCCTTTTGTATAACTGCTAAACCGTAAGAGACAGACTAAATCTTAATATACAACAAACACGTAGATCCCATAAAACCACAATTTATATCCAAATGCATATTTTTTTTAAAGTGAATCATTTCGGATATATTCTTTGTTATTTCTGTGAGTTCTGCAGCACGTATACTTTTCTCAAATGGAAGGTCGATATTCTCTTTTTTGTCTCTTGGCCGTACAAAGACAAAGCTTTCCTACAGCGACCAGCTTTAAAAGATTTGACTATCGCTCAAAGCCTATTGTATTCCCATATTCCCCTTGCACTTACAACAAAATTAGCAATAAGATACTTTATCTGTTTTTCTCGACTAACACGAGGAAGATAGAGGGATAAGAATTTGTAAAAACAGTTAGTACAAGAGTAGAGAAAGTCATGTGAGTGCAACACATCAGACTTTTTGGCTATGCTGTTCATAAACACAAATACGTGGTGTTTTCTAAAAATAAATGTTTGGGGGTAGAAGGGTGGCATCAAAACATAAAGTTCCTATAAAATCTTGCCATCAAAATTTAGGATGGAGTACAGTATATCAACTACATTATAAAGGTCGTAGACAAAGTAAAACTGACCATGTACATTGAAGTGTGGGTCCAGTGCTATAATACTACCATCTAGTGGCATTGACTTCATTAAGTGGGTGGAAATTAAAGCTGGACATACTACCTGGAAGCACTAAAGACACAATGTAAGTTATCTGCCATCTGCTTGCAGAGCTGTGAACTATTTCGAAGTATTTCATTAGCACAAAAATTAGTTGTGTTGTTTTTAGAAAAATAAGCAGAAATACAGAGTTTGGTAAGAAATGCCAATCAAATTATGCTTTTGCTATTTGAATTTTTCTTTTTCAAAAGAGTGGCAGTCTTAAACAAGTATAATAATAATTATAATTATTCATAAATCATTACTAAACATATCAATATAACTTGTCCGTAAAGAGTGTACCATAGGTTATAAGACTGTAATTGACGAGGATAATGTATAATGTATAATAAAATATAATAAAAATTGTTAGACCCGTACAAATATACGTATTTGTATATATAGTACGTATATGTTGCATATATTACATAGGTATTTAAATGTATATACTACATTGTATATTATGCATACAGGATAGATCCAGCTAACCTTGTTGTCGGTGGGCCTTTAAACCCCACTCACTCACTCACTCACTCACTCACTCACTCACTCACTCACTCACTCACTCACTCACTCACTCACTCACTCACTCACTCACTCACTCACTCACTCACTCACTCACTCACTCACTCACTCACTCACTCACTCACTCACTCACTCACTCACTCACTCACTCACTCACTCACTCACTCACTCACTCACTCACTCACTCACTCACTCACTCTCTTACTCTCTCCCTCACTCATTCACTCACTCACTCACTCACTCACTCACCACTCACTCACTCACTCTCTTACTCTCTCCCTCACTCATTCACTCACTCACTCGCTATATACAGGAGGTAGATTAAACAATGGAAAAGCCTCTATAACAGTTTATTAATATGGTGTTGGAGAACCTTTGCTTTCAAAACACCTTCAATTCTTCTTGTAATTACAGGAAGTAGGTATTGTATGGGTCGTCTCCTTAGCGCAGTGGTAGCGCTGCTTACTAAGCGGAAGACCGGGGTTCAAATTCCGGTACCAGCGCGGCGAACTTTACCCGCTGGGAGACCTGGTCCAGGGTGCACTCAGCTTCGTTGGGTGCCTGAGGGGTCAATTGAGCAGCTGCTTGATTAAGAAGTCGCCCCTGGTCGCGAAGACGGCATAACCGACCAGGAGGGCCCTGTACGCTGACCATGCCCCACCTCCAGTACTGCACCCCGCTCATGACGCCTGTAGTGGGCCGAGGTCGATGAGGCAGCGGTGGGGCGGAGGCCTTGGCTGTTGCACTGAAGTTTAGTTGGTTTAGGTATTGCATTACACCCAGATTATTGAAATTTCACCCAAAATACATTTTTGAGACTCCCCGAATAAAAAAAAAAAAAAAAAAGAAGAAAAGGCATTTGTAGGAAAAAGCCTCACATTACATACCATAGTTTACATGAACAGAAAAGAACATTATTTTTTAGCTCAAAAATGATTTTGTCGTTAATTAAACTATGTTAAAATATTTGCATTACGAATGAAAAAAATCTGATGTGTTGCACTCACATGACTTTCTCTACTATTGTACTAACTTTTCTTACAAATTCTTATACCTATATCTTCGTGTTAGTTGAGGTAAGTATTTGTATAAATTATCTTATTGCTTGTTTCCTTGTAGGTGCAAGGGGAATATTAGAATACAGTAGGCTTTGAGCCATAGTCAAATCTTTTGAAGCTTTGAGATCCCGTTCTCTTTGCACGCTTAACATATGAAAAAATGAATGATGTTCCATTTCACGAAAGCTTTGATTTCCGAAACTGACACAAATAACAAAGAATATCTCCGAAATGGCACCCTCTACAAAAAATATTAGTTGGACACAAATTGTGTGTTTTACCGAGATCCACATGTTTTGTATATTAAGATTTTGTCTATCTCTTACGGTTTACGAGTTATTCAAAAGTCATCCAGAGAAGACAGGACTACATAGGCTATAGCCAGAAAATTCAAAATATAATTTCATTTTTCACACAAATATCTTAAACATATGACATTTTGATCAAAATGGTTAGAGTCATTTTCAAGAAAATCAAAATTGTCGAAAAATTTTCCATGTAAAGGGTAGTTTAGGGTGGGGTTATTTGCTTCAAAATCTTCGTGTCGTATCCTTGAAAGCCATTAAACTTAAATACCAACTTTGGTTTTAAACGGACTTTTTATTTTTGAGTTATGTTGTCCACAGCCTGACAGACAGACACACTCTCTCTGTCTCTCTCTCTCTCTCTCTCTCTCTCTCTCTCTCTCTGTCTCACGGTCCTTTTTCTAAACATGCTTTCTTTTTATTCAGGCGGTGTCCAAACATATATTTCCGGTGAAATTTTGACATCGAATTTTTGGGTGGAATACAATATTTCCTTCTACTTAGCAGTAGAGAAAGTAAAAACATCCCAAATTTTCTGCGAATGTACACCCGTGGACAAAAAAAAATAGTCTTGTCTGGAACGCCAGACTACCTTAACTGTACAGAACAACTCCACAAGCACCAAATAACATGCAGTTTTCAACAAGTAGGTTTATCTGTCATGCATGTGTGTATGTATGTATGTATGTAGGCATGAAAGTATGTATGCGTTCCAGACTTTTTTTTTTTTTTTTGTCTTTGGGGGTACGTTGTACAATACAGTAAAACCTGACTAAACTGGACCCCCTATATACCGGAAACCTGGACAACCGAAAAGTATTTTCTATGTTAAATAACACTCTAATACGGAAAACTGCCTAACGTGGAAATGGAATAGTTTTTCCGGAACGGTTTGCATAAATAACTTAAGACGGATTTTCATTATGCTTAATACATAGTTACGTGCTTTGATAACAAACTTGCCACGACTGAAGACATACAAAGTGCAGCAGATATTGCTGCTGGAAACAGCAGTTGTGAAGTCATGGAAAGAATGGATGACAAGGAAGCCAACGAAAGGCAGCCAAAAATACGCACTTTTAGAGAGGCATTATCTGTTTGTGAGTGACCTTCAGGAATTTGCAGCTTCCAAGAATGTTCCAGAACTCCTGGAGCTGATGCAGGATGCAAAGAAGATCACAGAGAGTTCTCTGGTGAAAAAGTCGCGACAGTGCACTTTGACGGATATGCGGGGGAAAGAAACTAGGAAAAACTGCGGTTATGTATGTAAGTTGAAAATACAGCAAAACATTACAATTGAACCTGTTTTTTATTTACAGACTTTTATTTTAAATTATTCCTTAAGCTTAATTCTATACAATTATATTTTTGCACCTTGTTTTACTAAAATATGTACAACCCTTTGTAAAACGGAAACCCGTGCAAACGGAAATTTACAGGAATGATCGCGTTCCGTTTAGGCAGGTTTTACTGTATTTACATCGTTCTAGAACTTAATAATATACGTTGTTTCAATATCGTGTCACGTACTTGGAAGATGTTGAGCTTAAGTATTTAGTTTGCAATTTATCCGACATTCTTTTTAAAAGTATGCTGTTCACAGGCGCGTACACGCTAATATATTTTAAAAGCCCAAACGCTTATGTAAGAGATACCACATGACTCAGATTTCTTCAGAGAGGAATTCAAGAAATGCCATCAAGCATCAATGTTTGTCCCACAATGTTGCTTACTGTTTAAGTTTGTTGCACGTTCTTCGCCAGTAACATAACCCATTTCGATAACATAGAATGCCCCTTCCACCAAAGCCCAAGCCTTCTATCTGGCTTTTATCACACACACACATGGGAGCACTATCAACCATGGTGCAACCCGATAATAGGGTCAAGTGAATGATATTAGAAAGAAAGCTCATGCGCATTGTCACAATGTAAACTTGGCGGCAACAACATCAACTCACACAAAATTATCGAAACAGCATTTCCGTATTTATCTTTCAGTATTGCAGCACATACCCCATTATTTGTGTCGTATATTCTAACCACATGTGTTTGAGATCAAACTAAGTAATTGAATTTATGACTATTGTTGCTTGCAAAATTTCAGCTCTGTAGAATTTAACCTTCATAATTCACCATGTGCTATTATAACACACATTAATTAACCATTTATTCGTCACAGCGAATCAAAATCGAATGCTGACGGAAACTACCAAATAATTTGTCTCTTTGCTACTATCCAATAGTTCGATAGTTTTCATTCGGGTTGACCAACACTATGTTCAACCACAAAATAATGTGTTACCGCTTTGCGCCAAATGATTAGGTGGTTGCGACCCTCCTTGCAACTGTCTGCGAGGCAAATGTCATCCACCGCCTTCGTTCGTGTTCGAGACTATAGTCAGCGCGTAAAATTGCTCAGCATCACATTAATTCGTTGCACCTAAATATCATATTCCAAAAGGTATATTTCTGCAACGTCATGTGTTCCTATACTGAATAATTAAAAATTGTAATTAACGCGTTACTCATAAAAATGTTATATTTTGGGCTTAGATAATGGTTACAATGAACATAATCCATAATTTCCTTTAACTACCAAAAGTACTTGGAACTAACTTTTCTGTAGTGATCACCAAGTTTTGGAATGTTTTCAAAGTGTGAAAAGATGTACTTCCACAGCTTCTATAAGATATTAATAATAAGATATTAATTCAACTTCGATTTGAGTAGACTTAACGAATTTTCGAAACAGGCAACTCAATGATTGCTAAATATTTGTAGGTTTTACATCTTTTAACCAGAATGACTATGAATAACCAAATGAAATCTAAGTTCTAAAACTATTTGGGCCTAAGGACCAAGACACAAGTAGGTAATAAAATCCTTAATGAGGCAGCCGTGATCCACACAGGATTCCAACCAGCCTCGTGAAAATTCTGACTAATTTTTGAGTTGTTAACTCTTTTGAGTTAAGTAAAAACACTGGTTCGTTATTTTCTTACAATAGCACACGCAATCCAGCCGCTAGGGAGTTTAAGGAATGTATTTTGGCCTATCAACGTGCTTCAATGTAATGCCATATCGGACGATGAATGAATAAAATTGGTGGAAATGATAGTCAAATGACCCTGAAATCCATAGGGCTTAAAGTTACCGACATTCGCCTTCTAAGGATAAGGGAAACCTCGGAAATAAGCCTTATCCGGATAACTCACGCTAGCCGAAATTTGAATTCGGGACCTCTTGGATGTGAGGCAGACACATTACCAACACACTACAGAGGCGGAATAGCTTAAAGAACGATACTCAAGCATATTGTACCTAAACGGGCATCGAGCCCAGAAACTCTGAGTTTAGAAATGGCTGATAGACTGCAAGGGCAGATAACTCTGAAAAGCTTCACTTTTTGCTATTATCGAAAGCGCCTTTTATTAAACAGATCATAAATATTTTTAGTATTGAGCTTTTGCAAAGTGATGTTTTCTCTCTGGAAAAGCGTCTAGCTAATTTTATACTCTACGTTATACAAAAAACGTTGATAATGTGTTTAATTTAAATTTCACATTGTTCTGTTACATTTATAGTACAGACGGTGCGTCACAAGGCAAAAGCTTCGCCGTTCTCTTTAGGCAACTTCTCTGACTCCAATAGCCTTACGGGATTGCATAGGTCCAGGGCTGAAGTTAAAGACTTCATTTAGGATAGAAGGAAGAAAGCAAAGAGTATAAAAAGTCTTGTAGAGTTAACAAACCGACACGATGTTCCAAGGGAATGACGCAATGTTAAAAGCGTTGGGAACCGCTGCATTAAGACGGCGAACTGCCTGAACTTCCCGGCAGAATGCCAAGCGGTCCAGAAGATATATAAATGTTCTCGTGTTTTACAATCGCAAGACTTTCTCTACCCATTAATCATTTCACAGTGGTTCAATAGGCTCCTCTCATACAAAAGATTTCTTGTAAATCACGATAAATAGCCCATAGAAATACATCCTTTACGTGCACGTGTTCTCGACATTTTTTGTCTTCTCAAAAATGGCTCTAACAATTTTGATTAAAATACAATATATTTAAGAAATGTACCTACATGACGAACAAAACGTGTATCTTGAATTTTCTTGGAATAGCCTGTCGCATCCTCTTCATTCTGAATGACTTTTGTATTATGATTGGTAAACCATAAGAAATAGATAAAAAATCTTGCTTCACAAAAAAAAAAAAAAAAAAAAAAAAAAAAAATGTACATCTCGTTAAAACACACATTGTACAACAATTTGTTGTAGAGTTAAACACTTCCGAAGTATTTCTTGTTATCTGTTTAGGTTTTCCAACACTTAAACTTTTCTCGGTTGGAAAATCTCTATTCGCTTGTCTCCCGTGGTCATGCAAAGAGCATGGAATTCCAATGCCAACACATGACACGCCTTTACGTACCACGCTGTAACTACTGTATCCTACAAAGAAATGCGTAAATATGACTGAAAGCTTATGTGTCAAAAAGTAGATAAGTTAATAAGCGTTTGTGAGAATATTTGTGGAAGAGTAAGTAGAGAAGGTTGTGTGACTGCAACACATACGATTTTTTAATTCTGCTGTTTACAATCACAAATACAAATGCATGCGCGCGGATCTTTGTCCAAAGATGCCCTTTGAAAGGGTTCAAGGGCCTCAAAACTTATGCTTATGGGAAATATACACACCAAATATTCGTAAAATATAAGTTATCTTTATCTATGTAGGTTAAATGGAAAAGGAGTACAAAAATGTGGTATACGTACTGTTCGTCAACGGAAAGAAAGTCCTTGAGAGGAATTTGCTGTCCTTGCCTGTTTGGAAACTCCGCCACAGGGACAGTGAATATGTATGACAGAGAACGCATGTTACACGAGGAGTAAAGGTATTCAAAAGGTATGCACCGCCTCACTGTAAACAGTTTTACCTCTCTTGCTCACATTAGACATTACTATTTGGCACTTTTGCAAACAGAGGATAGCTCAAATAGAACTGTACGCAAATAGGATTCACTACGTATACCAAAAGTCAAGAAAGTATTCTTCATAAAAGTAGAATGCTACAGAGGTTGCCACATGTTTTTGAGTGGTCTGTAACTAAGCTGTACTGTATATCATAAACAAGGAGTGTCGTACCCGTGTCTAATCGGCGATTCACTCCACTCCACGCCTCATTCCTCGGGGACTTTCTTTGCTGTGGTAAACTGCACTTATTCTTTCCGAGCTTTGCTGGCCATAGCAAACAAGCAGACCTGCATAACGGATTTGTCTAAAGATGCTTTTAACCCTTAACTGGCGACGTGATATAGTTGCCACACAACTGGTCGAGGCTTGCGCGAAACTCAGGCTACGACCCGATTGCGTCATCTTTGGAACAGCTGATTGAAGCGAACCGAAGCCAACGTGAATATGACTTTCCCGTTTGGAGGAAAAGCGTAAGAAAGTGATATCCATTGAAATGTCACTCATTATTGAAAATAAAAACGCGTAACAAAAATATCTGCACAATATTATAATACGTTACATAAATGATAAATCACATATCAATATAGTAAAGATTAACCATCTAACCATGACAATACCTGCAAATATGAGGCACGTGATTATTGCCAAACTTAATTCCACTGAAACTGAATGGAAATGTAAATGTAAATGGAACATTCTCAATACAATTTTGATTTTAATGGCCATTGTGACTAACCGATATATTATTATAACTAGTCAATCATATTAAAAGAATAGTAATATTGATATGTTGCCTACCCCGGAGAAGCTGGAGGACCTATTTTTCAATATCACTTGTACTTACTTGTACTTGTACTTAGAATGTATCCACTTACCTTACATAATATTTATTAATCATAGAATCTCTAAATTTAAACTTATTATCATCGGAGCATATATGGTTTTCTCAGTTTCAGTTTTGTTTATTGAGAGAAGGTCCTGGTGCCGGTACAAAGGACCCGGCTTACGGGCTACAATTAGCATTAACTTACAATTATAAATTTTTACAAAGTTTACAGTTTTTGGGTTCAACAAAAAGCCATGCGGTGACCATCTTTAGGTCACTGAGGACAGTTTTTGGGTGTAGATTTGTCTTTTAGATTGGCATCCCACAAATTGAAGCAAAATACTAATTAAACCCAGCCTATCAACATTTACCATGCTGCTTTAGTAAATTTGCACATAAAATAGCAATTATCAACAACTGGCTAAGCTGTTATACCTGTGATAATTTGTAAAAGTGGAGAAAGTTGAGATATGATAGTTAGGTTAGGGTTGCATATTATTATTGTTGGCAGGTGTAGCTGCTGCCTCTGACAACACAGGCTAAATTTTGATAACTGTCATTCTGTTCATATAGGTACACATTAACATTAGGTGTCGCTGCCTACACAATACCATCATGTGTGAGTAGAGACATGCGATAAAATTTGACACAAGTATAATAGTTTTCCCTTTTTGTTGAAGGTGGGGAAAAATGTAAATGACCTAGCTACTGTCTGTTTCCTAAATTTATTGATTAACTTAATAAATGTTAACTCATTGCATTTAACTGTTACCAGAATGGTTTAACAAAAACCCATACACCCAAAAACAGATTTGTCCTTTCAACGTGTTCCATAATTAGTTTTACATCCATACACACTACAACGTCGACCCATATTGTTCAATTCTACACCTAAAACAAAAGTAGAATTACATATACCTTTCAGCATCGGTATCACCTACAATAAAGGTTATGGATTCTTCAATAACTTCACTGAAGGATTAACCACTTCTTAAATCACTTAAAATTACACACTATAAATAAAAATAGTCATTTTAATTTAACAGTTCAACTATAAGAACTAAAGCTGAACAATAGCTTCACTGAAGCATTAACCACTTCTTAAATCACTTAAAATTACACACTATAAATAAAAATAGTCATTTTAATTTAACAGTTCAACTATAAGAACTAAAGCTTACGAAAACCAGGCGAAAAACTGTTCAATTGCTCAAAAGAAACCGTTAAAAAGTGTAGCGAAAAACATCTGTTATAATTTTCGTATACAGCAAGAAAACTACTGAAAAATGAATTTTGATTAATTTACAATATTTGAAAATAAACACAATCACTAAAACAGCATATACCGCCTCTAATTCACTTTCAATTAAACAAAACTAACACGTACTCCCCCATAACATCCACACTGGTAGCCATGTTTGCTAGAACTCCAGGTTCACCGCTATCAGTTTATGGGCCTCGGCCGTAGCCTGAGTTTCGAGCAAGCCTCGCTACTAGTGAAGTGACGTCTGAGACACACCTCAAATTTATGTTACTCCAGAATTAATGTTTATTGGTTTTCAAGATTCTGTGCTTTTTATTTAATCAAGCGTCACTAAGCATTATTTTGATATATGGCAGGTTTAACATTTATATTATTTTAAACGTTAAAAAAAGTAAGACCCCCTTGTGTAAATAATTAAAAAATAAAACATTTACTTGGCGTTTTCTTCTCCCTAGGAATTATGTATACAGAGATTATCAAGACGACGTATTTTGATATTCAGCAACGTTTGCCGATTATAAAAAAAATGTAAAGTGTTATATTTCAACCAGTGTCTTCAAAATGTGCATGCCCTTCCTATTGTACTTTTTTGCACTGTTTATGCAGATTTTTAGACGTCTTTGTTACCTGTCTATAGGACTGGCGAATCACAAATGCGGCAGAAGATTGGAAAATAACTTTTTAGGGTATAATAAGACAATATTTCTCTGCAATTCCCATTTCTTGCAGACGTGATGAAATAACTTTATCATTTGAGTTGAAAGCAACAGAGTTTTGAAATGTTCAAGCTCAAAATGATCAACCTTTTGAGTATAGGAACGACCAATGCATTGAAACGTTTGCAGCACGTTATTCCATTTCGCATTGGTCCAGTGCCCTATTAGGGAAACAAAGTTCGAAGTAATCTGTAATTCACTTTGTTCCTCAGCCGTCCATAAGGATTCAAAGCAAGCAATCATATAGTGCTGCGGCTCGGATAGTGAAAATATCTCCTGACAGACTCCTTTTTCCATATTTATGGGTTCTAAAATACAAATAGCCTTTTCTGGCTTCAGTTTCAGTTCATTTGCAGCATTTTCATCTTCAGTGCAAGAGTTTCCAGCTACTTCAACAGAATCACGTTTACGATTTCTCTGTATAAGATCCACTGACAATTGCAATTCGCTATCCACGTTACTTGCATCTCACTAGTGTCTTCATTCAATCTTTTAAGCACTTCAATTTCAAAATCAGGGTCTGTGAGGGTCACTCCGCTGGATGGAACAGCACAATTTGCCATTGTAAACAATACTGCTCGACAGAAAAAAAAATCATGCAACTGCTGACTTGACGTCCGCCAGACATTGCTATTCTCTTGGACAGTAAACAACCAAGGCCTATTCACCGAAACTTATGGATAGGGCTAGGAAGTTCATGCATTTGCATGTTTTTTCATAGAGGTTAAAAATGTATGCTTTTACATTATGTGCACGAGTTATGGAATTTTCAGTTATTTGGACATGATTTTATGGTGCATATAACTGCATATTTTCTTGATTTTGATAAATGCATATTATTTCAATATTATAGCCCCTATTTGCATATTTTAATGATTTTTATGGTTCTTTATTATTTTTTCCATCTGGATAATATTTTTCATACTGGTGGTACTGCACATGATAAGGCAACTCACGAAGATTTCAATATTATAGCTCCTATATTGCACATTTTAATGATTTTTATGTTTTTTATTATTTTTTTCCATCTGTATAATATTTTTCATATTGGTAGTATTGCACATGATGATGCAATTCGCGAAGTAGCGAGAACTAATACTGAGTCATGTTGTCATGCAGTGAGTCCCCTGTTTTCACCCTTTTATTATATGTATGTGCGTAGAGAATAATCAGAGCGTTATCTGAGAGGTTTATATCAACAAATATAAAGTGCAGGTCAACGTTTTGAGCAGCACGATTATAGCAACGCTTGCCTGCCCACCAGTAGTTGTGCCATGGTCTTCAAACGTGACAGTGTTGTGAACTGGTGCCCACCAAATTAAATTAGGTGCACAAAATGTTAAAAAGCTCTTCAAATGCCTAAAATAAAACCAACTTCAAGTGCTAGATTAATTAATTTACAGAAAGAGTTTTCGGGTGACTTAATATCTCCAGATAATAGGGTACTGTTTTGTGGAGCGTGTGAGAAAAATGTAGGGAGTGAGAAAAGATTTCAAATAGTTCAGCATATAAACACAGCAAAACATAAGAAGGATTTAATCAGAAAACTCACAAACAAGGAACCTGTTCAAAAACGACTAATAGTGTTTAGGAAGTTACTGAATTTTCCTATGACTTGTGCCAAGCATTTTTAGCTGCTGATATTCCCTTGATCAAAATTAATAATCCGACATTTAGAAACTTTCTTGCCAAGTACACTCGACAACATGTGCCTGAAGAAAGTACACTGCGTAAGACTTATGTAGGACATTGTTACAATAACGTGTTGTCAAATATACAAAATGAATTGGCGGATCAGTTTGTGTAGTTGTCTGTTGATGAAACCCCTGATTCTGAGCGCCGTTCTATTTCTAATATAATCGTGGGTGCTTTAAATAATGAACAAAGGACTACACCTTATCTTCTTAATGTGAGCGAATTGTCGGCCACTGGCAATGTAACTGTGACCTAGTTTGTGATGGACTCTTTGAAATTACTATGTCCATGTGGAATCAAATACGACCTGTTAATTTTATTTCTTACTGATGCAGGTCCTTATATGGTAAAATCAGGACAAACTCTGAAAGGTATTTTTCCTAACTTAATTCATATAACTTGTTTGGCACACGCTCTTCATCGCATTTCTGAGACAATACGTGATTCTTTCCCATTGGTAGATAGATTTGTGTCCAGCACAAAGAGAATTTTTCTTAAATCTTCTAAAAGATTTACACTGTTTAGATCAACAGCACCTAATATCCGACTTCCTCCTACACGAGTGTTAACTCAATTGGGAACATGGGTCGATGCAGTTTCATATTTTGCTGAGCACGTAGAAATAGTCGAAGAGGTTGTTAATTCATAAAATATTCTGTTAGGTAGTGAATCAGAAAATGAATTATGCAATTTCAAAAAATTCTGGTTATAAACAGATGTGCGATATTCGAGACATCCTCGAAAAAAAGAATCTGTCACACCAAGAGACTTGACTCTCTCTGTGAAGCAGTTAACGTCATTTAAATATGCCCCGATAACATCTTGTGACGTGGAGAGAAGTTTTTCACGTTACAAAGGTGTTTTGCGAGACAATAGACGATGTTTTACAGTTGAAATTTGTGCAAAGTGTTGGTTGCAATTTAGCAGTTAATACTAGTAGTGGGACCACCTCTGCTTCAACCTCTAAGGAATAAGGTAACTTTATTTATTATTTATACTAAGTTGTCTTGTCTATTGCAAATTGTTTGTTTTAATTAAATAGTGCATATTTCTTGGCATATTTTCAAGTTCTTAAGAGCATATTTGCATGCATATTTCAATGTTTTTTAGGGCATGAACTTCCGAGCCCTACTTATGGAACATCTAGAGTAAGCAAAGATAAGAAGATACTGTAAGCATCAGAAGTCAACTTCTCATGTACCTATAATGCAGGATAGTGTTTCTTAACTTGCACGTCTGAGAGACTTGAGATCACCAGTTGAGGGTTAAGGCGACTCAATGGGCCTCAGAACAGGTATATTCAGTTAAATGACAATAAAGAATTCGCTCTAATGCAACACTCTCCTCTACACCAGTGATGGTGAGAGAAAACAAGAGGAAAAACAAAGCAAAATACCGTTGTGAACGTTTCCAATTGTATATGCCCGTTAGGTGTTAACATTTTCCCGTCCTTGTGTAGCTCGCTGACATTGGGCTGCCTATTATTTTAGCCTCAAGGTGAGAATGCGGGCGGGCAACATTGTTTCGTTGCCAACAACACCTCACCTTGCAGCAGGGCCTCCTCATTAAGCGACACTTCTGTCTGTGACTTCATTAAACTTACTTTCCTCTAGTTCTGCATAATGTTTCAGCCCATAGAGTCTCTTACATTGAACGTAATCTTAAATATTTTAAGCTTGTTTTTTCTATTTTTATTTTCTTCCACCATACCAAGCACGTGTTCTGTCTTAAATCTCATCTATCTGTTTTTTTTCCCTTCTATTTCCTGTAATTATTTAAAGCCTCCTGTCTGGAGCTACCCAAACAACTGAAGTCATTGTCCTGATGTCTCTTCTATTTAAATAAGCACAGGCTTGCAGACTTCTAGTTTAAGTGGCTAAGGGTTTAACCGTTTAATGCGTAATGTTACCATTTGGCAACAAACATGTTTAATCAAAGTTTTAGAATATGTAACCGTGATTTTGTTACTTTCATGTTATATTGACATTTAACAATAAAACAAAGGTATTGGCAGATATTTATATCATAAACCTATCAATTTCTATAAGTATTATTCTAGTTTCTTTCTTTCTTTCTTTTTTTTTTTTTTTTTTTTTTTTCTTTTTCAAAAATCAAAATCCAGCAATTGCAGTTTGTGTAACCCCGTCATATCCTCTCATAGCCGTCATAGAGCACTGGTTGTTTTACGTGGACCCTCCCCATCCTTTACTACAGCCTTGTTTGATTGCAGTCGCTGAGATTAAACTCACGACGTTCGCTTTGTATGGATGGCCAGTCCATTTCGTCTGGTATTTATAACTATCATGCCTATTCGAATTATTTCTTTTAGCGCTCCTGTGAAACCTAAACCTAAACCAGTTCACGAATTAGAAGAAGAGTGGTATATGTACCAAAATAATTCATGCAATAGAGGGTTAAGTTTATATACAGTAAAATGTATGCAATTTGTGAAAATATTCCTATATATCCACCTTTCTTTCCCCCATCATAACCTAATAATGTTTCTTTTAAGTCAATGTGCCAATATGATAATCCAAAAATCTACTTTTCTCCTGACTACTTAGAATATACTTAGAACATATGACACATAATGCACAGAAAATTTTAACGAGTTGTGCCAAAACAGTTGTTAAGATATTGTTTTATTTATAATTAATAGTTTTTGATATGACACTATTACATACGTGTTAGATTCTGATTGCTCCCAGATATTTAATTTTAACTTATAAAAATCTAAAGAAGTTATTGCGCAGTATTTCTTAATTTTAATTAGTTTATAGGAACGCAAACTATGGAACTGAATTTTGCTACTTTTTCAATGTCGATTATGGAAAATAGTCATTTTCAGCTGTACTGTTTAATATTTTTAAACTAGAGCACAAATAATCAGTAATTCCCCAAGGCCTCCTAAAATGTTAAGCTAGTAACTTAAAACTGTGTTCCAAGAGCATAAAAAGGAATAAAGAAGAATGTAATAAAATGTTAAGTTCAGCCTGGGTTACCTAAATGGTACAGAACCAGTTAAAGTATTTTATAACTTTAAAATGGTTGATTTTAAAAAAGCCAAATGTGTGGCAAAAAGTACAAGGTATACGTGTAATGAAAATGAAAAAGAAAACTAAATATCGAAAATATTCACATTTTTCCAAATTTCAGAGATACAATGCCTTAATTGCTAACATGAACTTGAATGCATTCACATGAACCTACACTGTTCACTTAATGTCGATTGCAAGGACTAGCCATTTCAACCATAAAATTAGGGAGGGAGGTCTCGTTGGGCATAATGAAAGTGTTTCGGAATTTTCGCCTATAGTTAATTCATTTGTAGGCAAAGTTTAGAACAATATGCCTTCCCTGGAAATGAGTGAGAAGGTAATGTAAGCACTACGGACGGGAACTTCGGAAACGTAGCCATGTGATCTTTGTTCCTATGTCCCCACAAGGGTGCCCCGAGAGGGGGCGCGCGAGACGAGAGGAGACAAAAGGCAGCTGATTCAAGAGGGTAGGCTCCCTAACAGTTCCAGCTTGAAGCTCCCTGGTTGCATCTATTGTACGGTTACTGGATCTCCGGCTCTGACATTTCTCAAGGCCTCGTGACGCGGCGTTGCCAGTACTTTGGCGGGAATTTCAAACAGGGTACCTGAAATATTTCATACCTCTGCAGATCGCATCGCTACTTCGTAAATTTACATCGACAGCATGCATATAAATGATCACAGAATAGCAGAATATGGAGACAATTGTTATACCGTTTACCTATGGGAAAAAAACCAGCACAAATACCAAAACAATTCAAACCACGTGGTCCTTGTAAAACGGAGTTGGCAACATGATGCTACATTTGGAAGCCACGCCTCGCAGTGAGACCGCTGATTGGTGCTAGGAGAAAGTTTTAACATCCGGTACGTTACTTCCATTATTGCCAAAAGCAACAGCTACTGCCCATAACAGATGTAAAGTTAATATTCGAATAGAATAGTGGTGTAACGAAGATATTGCATGAAAATAAAACCGAAACCGTATTTCAATGTTTTAAACTTAATAAATGTCGTATACTTTAATTGTTAAGATAATTTTGAGAATCCATTTTCCGAAACTCACTCGTATGCGTTAACTTGACAGCTGTTAAACGTCAGAGCCGGATATCCAATAGTCGTACAATAGTACAACCGGCACCCTCCCGCTGGAAGTGAGCACCTGGAAGGCTCAGAAGCCGGAGATTGTACCACAGGGGCACAGAGATTTTAGGGAGCATCCTTTTTCCCTGCCACACAGCGCCCGAGACACAGGTTGTGTAGGCCGACCTTGAAAGAATCAAGCGGATGAAGGGTGAAATGAATTGAGAAATAAGGTGGAATGGAAGAGGGGGAAATTCGGGGGATGTAATGAATATTCCCAATATTTTAGGTCATGCTTTTCACACGTACGCGCCATGATGGCAATTAAATAGAAATGTATGGAAAAATCCAACAATGATGGTCTAATAGGGTCAAATCCACAAGCAAAAGGAGAGATTTTTCTCTATTTCCAATTTATTATTTTATTATATTCTTTGATAAGAAATTAGGATCTGTTTCTAAAATTATTTTATTCATCAGACCTATAGGTGCATTTCCAGTGAAATCTGGGTATTGAATTATTGGGTAGAATACAGCGTTTCCTTTATAGGAAAGTGGCTGAGCCAGAAACTAATAAACATAATTGTCCATTCAAATGCAGATATTTAAACAGTATAGCAATTTTGTATTGTAATTTAGGTGATTTAAAATAATGTAAATGTTTACTTAACACTTACAGTAGCAATTGAGATAACAAGAACTTGTTTTATATTAAGGTAATAGTATATAAAATTAAAACACTGCCCAGAATTGAGAGTTGTAGAAGTTGAAAGTATACCTATAAAGTAAAGAGATCGATCGTTTGTATGACGTCTTCTGTTCGTCGGGCCTTTGTCTAACGATGCGAGGCTGAACTTCTTTTGTACCACTGTAAGAAAATCAGCGTAACCAGGAAAAATGAGAGAGCTAACTTCCACATGTTTCGGGAATGTCCCATCTTATTAGGTGAAGATTTGGTTCACCCAATAGGAATGAAAAAGTATTATACAATTTGAAACTTGTTACAGGCGTGAGCAAGCCGATCAGTAGAAATATGCCAACTTTATGAAGCATATTCTGTTATCTAGAGGCGAGAACACAAAAGTCTTTAGCCAGTGAACGCCTCTAATCGGAAGTGAAAGTAATCAGAGTTGTAATGCTAAATCCGTGCATTAAAGTCATTGGAAGGGAACCGCCAAAAGTACTCAACAATTTTGTCGGAAATTGGGAACTCCGCTAACTTGCTTGCTGCGTAATTAGAAATATGGACAGTACTTTAGCATTGAGAGCGTTTGCATCTGCAACCCGTGTATTCAGTGTCATGTGTGCAACCTCTTAAAGGTTAAACATGGATACATTATTGCTGGCCCCCGTACCACTGTGAGGTCAACGCTTCCTTTATCAAGAAATCAGCCCACGGCTCTATCACCACCGCCGCCGCCACCACCACCATCACCGCCCCCGCCACCACTACCACCACCGCCACCGCCACCACCGCCACCACCACCACCATCATAATCATCATCATCATCATCATCTTCATCATCATCTTCTTCTTCTTCATCTTCATCTTCTTCTTCTTCTTCTTCACCTTTCTCTTCTGTCTTTCGGCGTCGGAGCGTCTATCCATTTTCGCTCCTGTGCGAATCCTCTTACTACTTGTATAGTAGTTCCATCCCTCTCTTCCTCGCTATCTCATTGATACACTGTTCCCTTTCTTTCTTTGGCCTTCCTCGATGTCCCCCGGGGCTCTAATGACCTAGCTGTCGACGGGCCCTTAAACCCCAATCAATCAATCAATCGATGTCCCCCCTCCTATTCTTGCTTCAAAGACCAACCTTTTCATGTTCACTCATTCTAACCATATGTCCATACCATTCCAAGCTCATTTTTTCTACCATTTCCACTACTGTTTCCATATACAGACTCTCTCTCTCTCTCTCTCTCTCTCATTGATGTATTTCTTTCTCTGTCTCTGGCCTTCCATTTAATCTTCCTCAAATACTTCATTTCCGATGATGCTATACTACTTCCATGCTTGTCAAGCTTTAATCGAGTTTCTGAACCATAAAGGAGTGTAGGTAAAAACACTATTTTATGTATTGGATTTTTACTTTTGTTGATTTTTCCTTCTTTCGTGTAATTAATTGTAAATAATACTATTGGAGAACGTATAATATATTCATTGGACTTGTTTATTCTATTAATTTCATCTTCTAATCCATGTTTTGAGGAACTTATTGTACTCGGTACTACATATATGTACTTACTTGTTCCAATTTATCATCTTTCCATTTTATGTTTAAGTTTACATTTTCACTCACTTTTCCCTCTATTTTCATAACTTTATTTTTACTTGCATTCATTTTCAAACCTCTTTCCCCTATGTGCTAGCCCATTAGCCCATTCTGTTATGGCTTGTTATAGGTCCTGGGGTGTGTTGCTAATTAAAAGTATGTCAACATAAACTAATGCTTGTAAATAAACTGGCCTCATCTTCCAATTTCCCGCTTTATATTTTTGGTCCTTCTTTTACGTGTTTAATTATTTGATCCATGAATGCTATAAACAGCAGTGGACTCAAGCTATCGCCGTGTTTCATTCCTCTGCTCATTCGAAAATTGCCACTTATTTTCCCATTAGGCCTTACACTTACATATGCAGTTTTATATACACGTATAGCTCTATTAAGTTCCAGAAACCCCAGCTAGCTGAGGAAGCGAGGAGTCGCAGCACCGAACTCCGGACACCAGAGACGACTGCCAGGTGTGCTAGTAGTCTCGCAGGCCAGAGGTTTCCATCTCTTACTAAAGAAAAAAGATTTAATGCTGTTTTCGCATTCAATTATTCGACAGAAATTAATAAATAAAATATGAAAATTGTTGGACTAAAGCTTTTGTATATCTAAATTGTAAAGTGATGGTAACATAACAGTTCGATTTAACGTCTCAATGATTTGCAATTTATAACAAGCTCAATTCCAAAAAGCTCGTCAGGAAGCTAGCATTTGCGCCGTCTAGGTCTGTGATAATGCAGGTGGGATATTACATAAGTTTTGCCAGGTGGCCTTGCTCCATTTTGTCGCGGTCCAAGTCGGGTTATGGGAACTTCCGTCGGCTCAGGTCAAGGGAACCCGTGACTTCCTGTCGATGAGGCAATAAACAGACGCTCTGTGGAGATGTCTGTTTTACGTCTGATCTCCCGCTACGCAGCAGAACAGCGACCTTCCTGAACCAGGCACAAGGTGAATAAGCCTTAAAATATCGCGATCCGCGTAAATCTGTTGTCTGAACGTTTAATTCGCCAGAGAACAGGAAAAAGCTATCTCGCATAAATGTTTGAGGCGACAGAAAAATGTGCGTCCCTCCGGCCTTATTTTATCGTGCAAAATAGGAAACTAACGCGTGAAATTAATAATTCTTCAAAACAAATCATAAAATAAAGATGTTTAAAGCATTGTAAATATAAAAGTCTGATGTGTTACACACATGACTTTCTCTACTCTTGTACGTACTATCCTTACAAACTCTTATTCCTCTATTTTCTTCATGTCGAGATAAAACGTTTGCAGAAATTATGTTATTGCTAATTTTCTTGTAGCTGCAAGGGGAATATAGGAATGCAGTACGCTTTGAGTGATAGTCATATTTTTTAAAGTTTGTCGCTATATGTTCCATTTGAGAAAAGTTTAAGTATTGCAAAACTTACACAAATAACAAGGAATATCTCCGAAGCGGTTCACTTCACAAAAAAAAAAAAAAAAAAAAAAAAAAAAAAAAAAAAAAAAAAATTGTTTTTCATTTATTTCAGGTTTACAATGTCTCTTACACTTCCTGCACTCATTTAGGAACTAAGTGCACTATAATTTTTCTCCATTCTTCTCTGCCTTCCAAGAATCCATCTTGTAATCTCCCTTCTTTCATTTTTTGAATTACTCCCCTCTTCCTACGTCCCACTAGAGTCCATTCATGTATCTTCTTCGGCATTCTGTCCTCAACCACCCTTTTCACGTGTCCAAATAGTCTGTTTCGTTTTAATTTCTTCTACCAGTGAACCCTTTACATTCATGTTTTCCCTTATAACTGTGTTTCTGATATTGTCTCTCCTTAGGATCTTTGCAGGTCATCGTCAAAAATCCATTTCTGTAGAGTTTATTTAGCTAGTGTTCTTGATTTCAAATGCCAAGGCTAAGAACCATATATGATTGCATATTTTATAATAGAAATTAGTGTGTGTGTGTGTGTGTGTGTGTGTGTGTGTGTGTGTGTGTGTGTGTGTGTGTGTGTGTGTGTGTGTGTGTGTGTGTGTGTGTGTGTGTGTAATCTTTTGCATGTGTTCCTATTGCCATGCAATTAGTTTTGTTTACGTTAATGTTTAGCCCCATTTTCCATATCCGTCCATGAGTTTTCTTGTCATATATTCCATGTCGTCATAATCTCCTGCCACTGCCAGTTAGTTGCCTGCGAATAAGCGACCGAGTTTCGCTCGGTATTTCTTTTATTTTCCTTTTTTTAATCGTGTTTGTTTTTAAGATACTTATTTAGATAAACTTGAAAAGCAAAATGTTAACTACACGTAAATTTTCATCCTAACTGTTGGAGCCGTTTCCGTGACGAGACCTTTCATGTCCTGGCTTGTTTGTTGAAATTGGCCCATTAATAGAGAAATTATGGCCAAAATAAGGTTTCGGTTAATTGTGACTGACTCACGCGGAACACTTTCTACAAATACGTTTTTATTCAAGGGCTCTCAAAACATGCGTTTTCCTTGAAACTTCAGTATAGAATTTTTGGAGAAACACATATTACAGGTAGAAGTTAGCAGTAGAGAAAGTAATCATATTCTAATTATTAGGATAAGCATAAAACATTGTGTTGCAAAATTAATGGGTTTCTCATTTTTCCCCTATATGAAATATATTGAGTGAAAGGGATGTATATATTATCAGTTTAACAACAATAAAAAAAACTATAATACCACTTTAATATCTTAATATTTATTTTAGCATTTAAAATAAGTTTTGGTACTTTTGGTCGCTTAATTTCAAACACGAAATTAATAAGGGTAGTATTATTGAAGTACAGCCGCAATAATCTGCATTCATTATCTTCACTTTCTTCCTCAGTTCCTCGTTTCGCCATGATTTAGCATTTTTCTTTTGTACGAATTGTAATTCACGTTAAAATTACCACACACATGCTTCAGAATACCATGGTATTTCGATCCCATTCATTTGTGTCGCTATCATATCTTTGGTACATTATTACCAACATTGTACGTCGCTTTTATTTGTTTTATTGAATATTTAAATAAAGCAAAGCTAATATCGTTCTTAAATGCCGCAAAAACCTGACATGGGTAACACGGTGTGCATTCTGCTCTGTGATGGACCTGACCTTACTCTTAAAGTGCTGTTTTGTTACCCACCTTCAAGGCAAAGTGCACTGCATAGCGTTTACTACAGATCTATGAAAGAACATAAGTGTCCGTGAACTTTTGCGGCATACACATTGAGATCTATACCCCTTCCAGTATTTCACATTTTATTAAACAATAATCCTAAGGCAGTAGAAAGCCATACTTCCGTTGTTAAATTTGGGATACGTCGGTCCAATGCTACTTTGAACTTTGGGTTCATATTACTTTGTTTTTATTTTTTATTATATTAAATTCACACACACACACACACACACACACACATACACACACATTCACACTCCCTTTCAGACTTCCAGACTCTAGGCAGAATGGGGAATATTCCTAGTGGAAGACCATCCTCTCAACCGGGAATAGAACCCGAAACCCCTTGCATGTGAACCCCTTACCAACTGAGCTACGGAACCATCCGCAAACGAAATTGTCCGCAATACCTAAGACAATTTACAGCATCTAATGTTTTAAAAGATGATCCTATTAAATTTATCCAACATCAGCAACAACCCTCAAGATAGGCCAGGTACACCTGTTTCGACTCAGAAGGTATCTTCCCAGCGTCTCCTTGGTCTTCCAACTTCTCTCCTACCAACTGGTTTGTACTGCAAGGCCTGTTTGGTTAGTCTTTCTTCTGGCATTCGGGAGATATGCCCTTTCCACTTCATTTTGTACTCCCTGATGTTGTTTAAATTAAATGTTTTTAGTTTCTCTCATATTGTATCATTCTTGATATTATATTTGAGACTACAGCCAGCTACGTAGCTCAAAAATTTCATTTCAGCCGTTTCAATTATTCTTTTATCATTTCTGTCCAGTTCTCGGCTCCATAAGATATAATGAGCACTGCCATAGTTTTATAAAATTTCAATATAGTATCTCTTCTTGTTTTGTTTTTCAATGTGTCACATATGTTTTGAAATTTACATATATTTTGTTTTAAAGCCCCATCATTATCAATATATATAGCAGGCATATTCGATTAATCTCACTTTCATAATTGATAGAGCGCAATGCATCTGGTTTTGATTGCTGCGTTACATCAAAGAATGAGTTTCGGCAACTAGTTTAACAACTCTAAAGAAACTGAATACTTTCAGCTGCAAAAAAAGAAATAATAATAATAATAATAATAATAATAATAATAATAATAATAATAATAATAATAATAATAATAATAATAATAATAATAATAATAATAATAATAATAATAATAATAATAATAATAATAATAATAATAATAATAATAATAATAATAATAATAATAATAATAATAATAATAATAAAAATTAATTAATTAATTAAAAAACGTTCAGTGAAAACTGCTATGCATTTCGTAAGAGAAAGAATGGAAAACTAGAATAAAAGTAATTTCGATGCATTTTTAATACTTTGTGAAAAATACTAGTAAATAACTGTGTTTGACCAACAATGTAGACAATGCTTTTATTTCTTTTCTACGCCAAATCTTAAGAGATTAGCAATTCCAATCCTCTAAAGATGACAACCAAAGCATTACTTGAAACGTCAGACTTGATTAACTCACCATGGCCTTCCAACTCTGAAGCTTTTGAAATTAAATTCATAAACAGAATGGACATAATCAACGCAATGCTTTATTTTGAACTTTTCTAAATAATCCATAACCAACCTGTGCTTATTTAATCTGTATAACGATAAGAAAAACAGGAGGTAGCATGATAATACATTTTAAAAGTAATTGTTTCGGAAACACAATGTTTTTAGATGTTTAAATCTTAAAAGAGTTGTTCACAATTGTTTCTTTAAACCGTGGCATGCAACCGTCACTGGAGGGTCCTAGTTTGATCAAGACACGTTCTACATTTTGAAAGCACTTCTTATTTCGTAATTCAATAAATAAGTAGAGCTGTGTGTTTATAATTATTGTGAACGATTGAAATGTTTAATCTTCGTGATTTGTTTATCTTGAAAGCTTTTACTGCAGGACGTTTTGAACAGAAAGTTTTGCACTCTTGCACTGGATTTTTCAGCCGGGATCTCCAAGGGCGTGTGGACTTCCTGTTTCAGAAGCCATATAGCTACAATGAAATAATACGAGACACGAATCCCAGGACGCAGCTAAAGGAAATGCTCTAGTTGGTCGCGCACATTATGTCATTCTCTTAATTCGTAACCTTCTAGAGGACAGAAGTGCATTCTCAATATTGATGTTATAGTGGCCACTAAAATGAGCATGTTGCACCAACATGTGCAACCAAGATTCCGGAAAGAGCGATGATCACATAAATTACTTATATTTTCCTAAAATACTTGTATAAGGAGAATAGTGTTGTGATTGTGTAAGAGAAAAGTTGCGCAGTGGTTTATGGTCGAGTTCACTTTTGTATTTATCTGATATATTTAAACGAGCAATTCTTGTACATAAATATATATATGTAAGTAGATACATTCCGCGCAACTTGGAAACGGCTCTAAAGATTTCGATCAAATTTTGTATTAAAATAGGGTTTTGCTTTTTAAGTTCATCTATATAGGTGTAATTCCTGAAAAAACGCGATTTTGCATAAAAAATAACATTTTTTTATTCTCGTTTCTACAGAGCAATTCTTGTATATATATTCCCGGTATTTTAGAAAGGCATACATATGTTTACATGCATATTACATTCACAGTGTTTTCTCTACTCACTTTTAGTTAACACATTCATATCTCTCTCTACTCACTCTTCTATAAACAATTTTACATAAAAACGTGATTTTACACCAACAAACATTTTTATCCCCGCTTTTAAAATGTCATACCATGTTCTGTGTATTTGAAATAGAGATGCTGAATATTCCATTCACACTGTTTTGTCCTCTTACTTTTAAGCAACACATTCACATCTATTTCTCTACTCACCCTTCTATAAACAATTTTCCATAAAAAGCGTGATTTTACACCAAAAAACATTTTTATCCCCGCTTTTAAAATAAGTCATACCATGTTCTGTATGTTTGAAAAGAAATGCTGCATATTAAATTCACAGTGGTTTCTCTACTTACTTTTAGGCAACACATTCACATCTCTTTCTCTACTCACTTTTCTACAAACAATATATATATATATATATATATATTCAGACTGACACACACATGATATATATATATATATATGTGTGTGTGTGTGTGTGTGTGTGTGTGTGTGTGTGTGTGTGTGTGTGTGTGTGTGTGTGTGTGTGTATTCAAACGAGCAATTCTTGTGTATATATGTTCCGCGCAACTTGGAAACGGCACTAACGATTTCGATCAAATTTTGTGTTCAGATAGGGCTTTGCTTTTTAAGTTTATATAGGTGTAATTCCGGAAAAAACGCGATTTTACATAAAAAATAAAATTTTTATTCCCGCTTCTGCAGAGCAATTCATGTGTATATATTCCCGGTATCTCAGAAACGGCTCTAAAGATTTGGACCAAATTTTGTATTCAGATAGGGTTTTGCTTCTTAAGTTTATTCACATTGGTGTTTTGCCTGAGAAAATACGATTTTATATTTAAAAAATACATTTTTATCCCCTCTTCTGCAAATTATACAATTTTCTGTATGTCTGAAAGAGAAATCCTACGTATTACATTTACACTGTTCTGTCTACTCAAATTCAGGAAACACATTCACATCTGTTTCTCTATTCACTCTTCTATACACAATTGTCCATAAAAAACGTAATTTTACACACACAAAAAAAAACATTTTTATCCTCTCTTTTGAAATAAGTCATACAATTTTCTGTTTGAAATGGAAATGCTACATATTTCATTCACACTGTCTTCTCTACTCACTTTGAGATAACATATTCACATCTCTTTCTCTACTTACTCTTCTATAAACAACTTTCCATAAAAACGCGATTTTACAGAACATTAATATTACAAAGTTTAAACGAACAATTCTTGTATATATATTCCGCGCAATTTGAAAACGGCTCTAACGATTTCGATCAAATTTTATATTCAGATAGTTTGTCTATATAAGTGTCATTCCTGAAAAAACGCGATTTTATGCGTAACAGTCACAATTACTGTAAACCTTTTTTTGGCCATAAGGCCATAATTTGCGGTTGAAATGTTCATCAATTAAATATAGAATACGAAGAGAAGGTAAGGCAATACAAATAAAAATTGCTGGTACCTGAAAAGGAAAAGTGCTTGTTATGCTCATTGAAGAAATACGAAACGAAGAAAATTTGTTCCTGTAAAATATAAATTATATCAATTATGGTAGTTCTTGTAAATGTATGCATAACATTATGTTTACAATTACATAATTCTAATACACACCACGTTCTTAAGCATGATAATGATCTTGTAGAGGGGTATAAATATACGTAGAATATCATTAATGGGTTATTATGAAAATATTGTTTTCATATGTAAAAAAATCTGATGTGTTGCACTTACATGACTTTCTCTACTCTTGTACTAATCATTCCTGTATCTTTTTCGTGTTAGTTGAGATAAATATTTGTACAAATTAGCTTATTGCTTGTTTCCTGGTAGGTGCAAGGGGAATATTAGAATACAGTAGGCTTTGAGCGATAGTCACATCTAAAGCTTTGGGATTCTGTTCTCTTTGCACGCTTAACATATAAAAAAAATGAACAACGATGTTGCATTTCACGAAAGTTTTCAGTTTTCCGAAACTGACATAAGACATAAATTGTGTGTTTTAGCGAGATCTACACTTTTGTGTAGTAAGATTTTATCTATCTCTTACCGTTTACGAGCTATTCAAAAGTCATCCTGACTAAACAGAACTACATAGACTATAGTCAGAAAATTCAAAATATACACTTTATTTGTCATAAAAATATCTTAAACATATGGCATTTTAATCAAAATCGTTAGAGCCATTTTCAAGAAAATCAAAATTTTCGGAACATTTTTCACGTAAAGTGTAGTGTAGGGTGGGGCTATTTTCTTCAAAATCTTCGTGTCGCATCCTTGAAAGACATTAAACATAAATACCAACTTTGGTTTTTAACCGACTTTTCGTTTTTGAGTTATGCTGTCCACAGACTGACAGACACACGCGCGCGCGCGCGCTGACCTTTTTCTAAAAATGTTTTTTTTTTTTTTTTTTTTTTTTTTTTTTATTCAGTGGTCTCAAAACAGGTATTTCCGGTAAAATCTTGACATCGAATTTTGGGTGCAATACAATACTTCCCCTACTTACAAGTAGAGAAAGTAAAAACTCAGGACATGCTAGAAGAAAATTCATATCATATTTGGAATTAACACACCAAAATTAGGGGCAAACTGCATTCAAAATTAAAAGTCAACTTCTTTTTTTCAAAATGCAGCGGAATGTTATCAGCAGGACAACTTTTTGACTCTTCAAGCATTCAACATCCGTATGAGCGGAGTGCAAGCAGATGAATAAGCCAGGATGTATTTTTGTTTTCTTTACCTGATTACCCTCCCTTACGTACGACTTATACCCCCTGGGGCTTACAAACCAGTGCCTAGCGTCAGACGCCTGTCGCGGAGCACAGAAACCTCTGGACCGGACAGAGTGAAGACCTGGAAGCGGCAAATGCGTTTGCTGAATACCTGGAGAGGACCATGGGGCCGAGAGATAACCCGCAGGACCTAGACTTCTCGGATCGTGTCCGTAGGGAGGTACGTCGATATCTCCGACGTCCTCTTGAAGACGCGGATCGACTTCCCATCGTCAAACCCAGTGAAGTCCAGGGCGCACTCCAACGTCTCGACCACAAAAAGGCCGCGGGGCCTGACGGGATAACACCTGTCATGCTCCGCCACCTTCCTTTCAAGGCCGTGCTCTACCTGACAAAGGTTTTCAATATGTGCCTCGCCCTCAGCCACTTCCCACGTGAGTGGAAAGAGGCCCGGGTGATTTGCATACTGAAGCCAGGGAAAGACCCGGTCCATCCTGCCAACTACCGATCCATTAGCCTCCTACCCGTACTCTCGAAAGTATTCGAGAGGCTAATACTCGCCCGCTTGTCCCCTACCTTAGGAGACATTCAAGCCATCCCACCCCATCAGTTTGGGTTCCGGCCTGGCCACTCAACACCCCAGCAGCAACTGCGCGTGGTGGAGGCTGCCACCCTGGGATACCAGGACAAGGCCTACACCGCCGCGGTCTCTCTGGACGTTGAGAAGGCCTTCTCTACGACCTGGCATGCCGGTCTCCTCCGAAAACTCATCCAACTGGAGCTACCCACACGCCTCATACACCTACTACATTCATACCTTAAACACAGATCCGTTGTGGTCTCAGTGGCGGGGAATAAATCCACACGCAAGCCAATCCGAGGCGGAGTCCCCGAAGGTTCTGTTCTATCCCCCGCGCTCTTCAGCGTCTACGTAGCCGACCTACCTACCGAGCAGCACGTCAACATTGCCCAGTATGCTGACGACGTGTTGCTCTACACAACAAACAGACACCCTAACAGAACCTTCCTCCCAATACAGCGACACCTCCGCCTCATCCAAGAATGGTGCAGGCGTTGTCGATTGCCCACTAACCCGGAGAAAAGCCGCGCCATATTTTTTAGTAAGCGCCGATTCCCCGCCAATCTCCCCACACTCACCTATCAACGAAGAAGGATTGAATGGGTAAACACCATCTCCTACCTGGGAGTGAAGCTAGATAAAGGCCTCAATTTTCGGGAACACATCAACGACCTGTCAGCGCGGGCCGGCGGGGCAACTGCCTCACTGTACCCCATGCTGCGGTCGGGGATGCCAATTCCCCTAAAGCTACGCCTTTTTTGGGCTCTCATAATCTCACTCCTCCTTTACGCCTGCGAAGTCTGGGGCATGGCCGCAGATTCCCATCTCCTGCGTCTGCAGCGTATACAGAATAGAGGACTTCGGATAATCTGTTCTGTATACCGAAGATTCCCTTCGAGACTACTGCACGAAGCCTCGTCTCTTCCGTACATGGAGGACGAAATTAGGCGCCGGGCAACAAAATTATACCACCAGATTCCTCAATATAGGAGTGCCCTGGTTAGGTCTCTTGGGGACTATCACCCCACTGAACGCACGCGCGTGCGACACCGGGTTCCCCGCATGGCTTGCGGGCATCCCCGGTAACGAAGGAGACACCCCTTCAACAGCGAAAGCTGAACACCACGACAGTCCTGCAAGATAAGCTTGGATTCAAAATTCAAAATTTAATGAACCTCCATATTTGGACCTTTACACCAGCAGTGCCCAACGGAAGTTCCACTCTGGACAAGCAGCCGCTGAGGAGCATAATCTTGCTACCTCCTTACAACCTATAACCTTAATCTCACCCGCCACCCTACAAAACCCCACATCCCGTCATATAGTGGTTAAGCCCTAAAAGGGCAGATACACGAATGACACACCTCGGGCTGTTCTCAGCCTGCCATATTTCGTCTGCGTCTGTCAGCCAAGCACCAGGTGTGAGAGTGAGGAAGAGAATATGAAATGCAGGCAAAATCGATGATTGGAAAGGTGATAATGGATCAATTGATGGAATGAGTGGTGGGAAATACTGGAGAACCCGAAGAAAACCCGCCCTGATACCAGTTCGTCTACTACGAATACGACATGCAGGTCGCTGGGATCGAATCCGGGTCAGCTAGGTGGTAGGCGTACGCTCTAACCGCTCGGCCACGGCGCCGCCACTGCAAACAAGAAACCTCATAAAGACGATTATATAACCAGTGGTCATTACCTCCTTTATATTTATTTGTTGAAGAGAAGGCGCCGGCTACAATAATCCAACAGCACAAGATCTCGGACCCGTTATCCGCAATGTTTACTCTACTTCTATTTTCAGCTTTCGCGAGGCAGTTAGTTCCTTTGGACTCCGGAGAAAAGGAATTACAGAACGGAAGCAGACAAAATAAACAAACGCTAATATAAAAGAGAAAATCAAAAGCACGGGGAACCAACAGACAAACTCAAGTTGGCAGCATGTTGAGACTAGCACTTGGATGCTTTCTTATTCGATCCCAGGACGGAAGCGGAGCTATTAAAGTTTACTGAAAGTTTTTTCATTCGGGAAAAAAGAAAAGGCTGATTATTTCATAGTATTAACCCCATCGAATTTCTTCCCACTTAAAACTGAAGAACTTAAGGATTCGAAAGGGGCGAAAAGTAAATTATTATTGTCGCCCATATTCCACAAGTAAATTAAATCATTATGCTCCAAATTCTCTTAATAATTTCTTATAAACGCTTATCTATACATCTATCTACTTCACCACAATGAAGATACACATTTGTATAGTTGATCGTAGATAGAATGGGAATAGGAGAATACAGGAGGCTTAACCGATAGTCAATTATTTTAAGAGCTATCGCTATGTGATGGGTTTGAAATTCCGCTATATTTGCATGAACAGGAGAGTGGAAGGAAAGTATTATTTGACAATTCCAAATCAATCACACGGAATATCTCGGAAATGTTTAGCTTCACAACAAATTATTTTATATAATTATTTTATCGTAAATCATTGCTTTAACGAGATCTACATTGTTTATTATAACATTTTACCAATCTATCGTCTACCTATCCATTTACCTCTCTCCACTTTTTAAGGTTAGCCTCGGTTAGGTTTTATTTTGGCAGAATATGCCTGCTCCATGATGGTAAGCTAACCGCTTTTGAACTGTATACTAGTGTTCTGTGTTTTTGAGGTATGCGAATTAAGAGGAAATATGGTCTCAGAAGTGGCTCTGCATGATAAACAGTAATGTTTAAATCAGCATTCACCTCGAGACCAATCTATCAGTTTCTTCCGAGAGAGCCGTATCGTATAGGAATACCTACAGCTTATTACACGTGTTTCGCTAGTAATAGAAGTTTAGCTGCATATTATTTAGGAATAATAAGTTAACAATCTATAACTGCGCTTGTCTTCTCTTTTATTATATCTCTGTTGTAAACAGTTATTTTAGACTATTCGAAATGTTTAGTTCTTCCGGGCTTGTAGGCCGTGGTCTATAAGGCATGGTAGATACCAACGTTTCGCCAAGTACTGCGCTTGGCATCATCGGGGTAACACGATCCTCCGTCTGCACTGGTCAGAGTTTGTGTGGAAGCAGATAAGTAGTGGAAGTAATGACTGTTAACGTCCGTTACGGTTATTTATATGGGTGGGGGTGGACGGGGCATTGTTGCGCTGGCTACGGTAGTGATTGGCCAGTTGTAGGTGGAGTTTTATTACAACTGTTGTGTGTGTCTAAAAGTATATCTAAAACCGATATCCATGCTTTATCTACACGTAGTATTTGTTCCTTACGATTGAAGAAATACTACGTGTACATGTGTATGAATTAAAATTATTGAAGTATATAATATGAACATTTCAAATAAAAAAATTAAAAAAAAAAAAACAACAACAACAACAAGGTAATGGCATTCCACGGTAAATACCCAGTAAGAACAAGAGTTTTAATTGAGAATAATATTATTAAACAAGTGCCACAATCTAAGTACCCCGGATGTGATTTGAGTTATGCAGTAGAATCACAAAATTAACAAGTTTCAAGCAATAATTGGCACAATTAAAAGAACATTAAAAGGTAACACAAGAAAAGACACACAATTAAAATTCTACTCTGTCATTGCACTTCCTGTCTTACTTTCCGGCAGCGAGGCATGGACATTAAGAAGTAAAGATTTAAGTAAAGTACAAGCAGCAGAAACGCGTGATCGAAGCATGTACAAGAGCAGACCAATTTAGACATGAATTACACATTAATTATGTTTTAACAAAACTAATGGAAGATCGAGAAAATTTGCTCCAACACTTACAAAGAATGACTTCAAAAAAAAAAAAAAAAAAAAAAAATTAATGGGATATAAACCAAGAGGACGAAGGCCATTAGGACGACCTGGGAAACGCTGGATCGACGTGAGAGTGTCAAGGTCATAGCGCACAGACCTGTATTACGTGGTTTTGTAGGCTGGTGTGCTTTAGTGAACAGAGGTGTTCAAAGGGCAAGAGTGGACCAAATTGACACAGTAGTGTCGACACAATACTTGGCCATATGTCTCCATAGGTTACCAGGACTGGAGTATACTGATGCATGCATTGGAGTGAATAGGAACCAGTGGTGTATAGGATATGTTTAATCGTAAATGCAAACATTACAACTATATTACGAGTATTATATACATGTATAAAATAGTTGATAATGACAATCCAAGCTCTGACAGCAGCAAATTTTATGCTATAAATGGAAACAGCATTCGCTTGAAACATTTGCAAAATTCTAATAAGAAGCTTGGCATTATCTGTCACCCACACCATCAGCCAAATAACTTCATAGAAGTCATATAAAGCGAGCATTGTTGTCATTATTATTATTATTATTATTATTATTATTATTATTATTATTATTATTATTATTATTATTATTATTATTATTATTATTATTATTATTATTATTATTATTATTATTATTATTGGTGGTGGTGGCGGCGGCGGCGGTGGTGGTGGTGGCGGTGGTGGTGGTGGTGGCGGTGGTGGTGGTGGTGGCGGCGGTGGTGGTGGTGGCGGTGGTGGTGGTGGTGGTGGCGGTGGTGGTGGTGGTGGTGGTGGTGGTGGTGGCGGTGGTGGTGGCGGTGGTGGTGGTGGTGGTGGCGGTGGTGGTGGTGGTGGTGGCGGTGGTGGTGGTGGCGGTGGTGGTGGTGGTGGTGGTGGTGGTGGCGGTGGTGGTGGTGGTGGCGGTGGTGGTGGTGGTGGCGGTGGTGGTGGTGGTGGCGGTGGTGGTGGTGGTGGTCGTGGCGGTGGTGGTGGCGGTGGTGGTGGCGGTGGTGGTGGTGGCGGTGGTGGTGGTGGCGGTGGTGGTGGTGGCGGTGGTGGTGGTGGCGGTGGTGGTGGTGGCGGCGGCGGTGGTGGTGGCGGTGGTGGTGGTGGTGGTGGTGGCGGTGGTGGTGGTGGTGGCGGCGGCGGTGGTGGTGGTGGCGGTGGTGGTGGTGGTGGTAGTAGTAGTAATAGAAATAGTAGTAGTAACAGAAACATACATTCAACAGAAAATCCATATGGCTTTATGTAATAGAAGAATATTACATTGATATGTCAAATTATTTACAGTTAAACAAACAAATATATACTTCTAAACAGCAAGAAGTTAGCTTATTACTTGTAAGGCGAAAAAAAAAAAAAAGACAAAATTCATCCTCAGATTTGAGCACTCGACCTTTGCAATACTAATCCAGAACACTCTCCGTTACCCAGAACGAACGATACATCAGTTGTGCTTATTTTGTGCATTTGGTCTCCCTGGCTCCCCCCCCCCCCCCCCCACCTCTTGCCTCTCCAAACTTCCGTCGAAAGGGTGAACAAAGTTCACTGAACAGCTGTGCGTGATGCGGCCCCTAGATACGTTTGAGAGACAGTGGCGCATATATGCGCTCCGGCTGACATCCTGGCCTAATCCATGATTTTAGAAGACCGTATGTCATGTTACTCCTGTCTGATATCGTAACTGTGGTATAGTCTCGGTCATTAAGTTTGGATGACTTGAGTAAGCATAATCAAAGCGCTTCCGACCAGTCCCGATGAAACACGGAATATACCATGATCAATTAATCAGTATGAGTATTCTCTCTTCTACCGTGAGAGACAATAAACTAACAACCGGCTGCGCGCTGTTTCTCCTGTTCGCGTTACCGGCGCAGGCTTCCGTCTGCGTCTATCTTAGAATGGCGCAGATGCAACCATACACCATTTTTAAAATTCTTTTACAGGTTTTACTTGCCAAATTTATTGTTTTAACTTCATTAATTTAGTAACTCTTCGCACAGAACCATAACAAATGACTGCCTGTTGTGAAAGACGCCTAAGTAATTCTTTGGGGAAGTCTACAAACGATAACCGATGTGTCTGTTTCTTCTGAAGGAACCCAACACTGTATTTTAGGTTTCTTAGACTGAACACTTCATGTGGCCTGAAATTTATTATAAGTGCAAGAATTGTGCGGCCTGCTACGCCAGGAAATCTTCCTGCAAATGGTATTTTCACTGGACTAATTGACTGAGTTAACACATACAAACCATAAATAAATACATACTACGCAGTAGAAAACATACTGAGCCTTAATATTACAACTGTTTAAAAATAGTGTTTGATATTTCAACAGGAGTTGGGTTTGGTCCAAACTGGAAAAATGTTCCCATAAACATATGTCCCGAAACAAATACCTGTTGATATACGAGCCATTTTACTTATGTTGAGTAATTACATCACTTACACCAGACAATGGACTTCGTCCAGCAATTGCATTCTAGAGAAAATTTACTGTCATAAACGGTTAATGGAACAATTGTTGGGAAAACATCCATAAATACCAAATAGGATTTGTAACGATTTCTGGCACTCTGTCCTCAAGTAACATCTGCAGGTTATGTCGATGATACTACTACAGGAAATTCTCCATGTGGTTACCATTCATTCTTACACATGCTACAACTACTTCTCTCAAAGTATCCAGAAGTCTTTCGATCATGCCCAGCTGCTCTCACATTTCCCCTAGCGCAACAGCCCACGAAGGGCCAAGGCTTGCCGCCCACGTAAATGTTCGCACCTTCAAAGAAGATGAACTGTTGCTTGAGCTGTGACGCCACTCACTGAAACGTCCTCAAATTATATTTGCTATTAATAGTCAAACAACGTTTCAGCGCTGCAGAATGACAAAGAACGTACAATGGTAACATGAGCTTCAGTCAGGATATGCAATTTTATGCAAACTTTCATCACTAAGTGCAACGAACTGGGAGATTTCATAAAGACTAAAACATGAGGCAATAAGCTTTTCTTGGCTGATGGTGTACTGTGCTGTTTGGCGCAACCTCAGAGCGTTCTTAGCCAACTTATTTCCAGCCACGGGACAAGCAAACACGTTGCTCATAAACTCAGTGAAACGCTTTATTTTTATTCCTTACATTCTCTTCTCTAATCTACAGCTACATTAGCAAACTGGGATCCGTGTTCTGAGTGCAAGTGAGTTTAAATCCTCAGCTGGTGAGGAAAAAAGAATGGAGCACTTGCTTCATCCATATGTTACGGCAATAGTCAATGACTGTTGAGGCACTTAATATGTCCAACATTGATACAAAACTGCTGATTAAACAGTAGTTTCCGAATATTCTTTTAATGTTGTCTGTTTCAACCGTATTCCTTTTGTCTAATTATAGTACACTACCACCGATCAGTGCGTTTCGAAATAGGTATGTATTTGGTAATAGTTGCTCTTAAGAGCATGCTGTGTGTAGGTTAAATTGTTGAAAACTCGTGTGCGAAACTTTAGCCTACATAGCCTACACATGGTAGAATAATTATGGCTGACACAATACTTAACGGCGGATGGCACAACACAACATCCAATCAGAGGCTTGCCACCCTTGCGTATTGTATAGTTAACCACCTGTGAAATCACGCTATAACCGGTGATATAGGTAAATATCATTTGCACCCTCAAAATTTAATTGCACAACAGGAAAGGGAATAGTAATAGTCAGGCATGGGCCGCCATTAAATTTTGTGTCTGCAATACTTAGGATTAATTGACAATAATGAAGAATACTGTGAAACCCGGGATTGAATAGTACTTACAATTGTGTAAGTAGCGATTAGAGGATGCTATCTCCAAATGAACTAGAGAAAGCCTGTCATTACTGGAGTGTGAATATTCTATCTCTTTATTAACATAACAGTTTGTGCTCTTGTGATAGATTTAAAAAACGATAAACTGTGTGTTTGTGCTCTTACGATAGATTAAAGAAACGATAAACTGTTTGTTTTAGATGCTATTTTGCTAAGCCTCATTTATGCAAGCCATTTCGTGTCGCGCGACAAGGAATGATGACGCGAGTGGTAGAACTTTTAGTGGTCTATTTATGCATCCGACATGTCGCGCTGTATATTGTTTGGAAAACAGTTCTCCATCCCGTTTCTACATGCCAGCCAGCATCCCTGTGGTTGTACTATTGCTATAAACTGTTAACTCAAAAAGCAGATAAGAACGGCTTGAGGTACATCCGTTAAACAGTGCAAGATTCTTGGACAGTGCGTTTATACGAATTGCTTCTTCTTGTAATGATCTTTGCAGTTTTCCAAAACAATGTTCCAAATTTAACTTCTAATACGAATTTCTTCTATAAAATATTTCGTATGCATCCTTACTAGAAGTCTGAACGACAAAAATCAGATCACTCTCGCAGCACGAGCACTAACGACATTGAAAATTAAAGCTACAGCTCTGGGTTTCCCAAAGTGGCAGAAATGTTCAGTAGTCTCGTCCATAATGTGGTAACAAGACGTGCAGAAATAGGCCCATATACGTCGGTCTGGGTGGTTCAGTTGGTTAGGCGCTAGCCTATTGATCTCAAGATTGCAGGTTCAAATCTGTGTGCTTAAAAGGAACAGCCCCATGTCAGTAAATTTACAAGCATGTAAAACAACTCCTTTCAAATGAAATTCCTGCACACCCGGCTATTGGCAGCGTCGTTAAAAAAGAAAAGAAAAAAAAAATATATATATATATATATATATATATATATATATATAATGTATATTAAGACTACCGCGTGTGTCGCACGAACTCAAAAACAACGCAGCGTGTTTTTGAGTTCACGCGAGATAGAATTTGCGCGACTCTCGCACCGCGTAATACAAATGCTTTCGTTTAACTTAATGTACCTTCAGATGGCAACGCACGTATAAATATGGCGTAAACAATGTTTAAGTTAGATAAGGGTTTCCGTTGTTTAAATAGCGCTCAGTAGTTGTTTAGATAGACATTGTATAAGGCTACTCGATAGGATAGTCATAGGAATAGGATGTGCTAAGGAGGGGAACACCTAGCTAGCCGCAACCTACATAGACCTATTGTATCACTCCGGAGAGGAATTGGATAAGGTTAAATGCACAGGCAGACAGCCTATAGAGACGCACAGAAATTACTAAAATTTCCTGGGAAATGCTGACCTACTACTGAAGTGCCTAGAGAGAACAATGAATGACTTTGTAATCAGGTTTATGATGTCCACGAGGAATACTCATTCCTTGAAGCAGACACCCACACCATCTACCCGGTACCAGAATGAGAGGACAATGGGCGAAAGAAATTCGCGACAGAAAGGAAAACCACCTAATCCACCTACCGACCAGAGAAAGTGCGAAAAACCCAAGGCCAGAGTGGGCGGTCGACGGAAAGTTAACTTAGGACCTTCAGAACACGAATCTTACAAGTTACCGCGAAGTCAACTTGCACCAGTCATTTTAAGGCCTTGTTACCCGAATCATTCTCTCTCTCTATCTCTCTCTCTCTCTCTCTCTCTCTCTCTCTCTCTCTCCTTTCTGAAGTCCAGTACCTGCAAAATGCCTAAGACAGGGGTGAGGAGATGCGCCTACGTGTAATCTCAATAACTCTGTACGCTTTTGGGCTCAACCAATAAGGCGGCTGTTGTAACCTAGGGGAGCTCAGGTCCTAAATCCATGTGTTTTCTGGTTCTTTCGAAACGAAATATGGGGTTTATGCACCAATCTGGAACATAAGTTAACCAATAATTAAAATCAGCAAGTAATGTTGAAGTAGAGTAAATCTGGGAAGAAGATTTGGAGGATTAGAGTGGGTTAGTTTAGGTTCGCCATTGAACTAGTGTTCACTGAGAATTCTCTTCTATATAAAGGCTAATTTACGTTACCCTACCATTAATAATGAATGTTGTTATGAACAGATGAAATGTTTGCTTCGACATAAAGTTCTTTTGCACAGTTTTTAAACATGTTTTCCTACTTCGTGCAGGTTTTATGTAACCCTTCGTTGTAAATGACACATCTTACATCTTTATCTCATGCCGAGAAAATAGTGGCATCTCTACCGAAAATAAAAAAATAACTGTGCTTTTGACCCGGCGTCAGTTCTGTTCTCACTTTGTGTTTGTTAGTTTCAAAGCGCAGAAATAGTTAATACAGTGACATAAGCATTTGCCTTTACTTCAAACTACAGCCAGTGAGTGCAGTACAGGTTGGTGTCACCATCTGTTACTACAGGATGGGACTGCAGAGCTTTAGTTATCTCCTCCCGAAAGGCATCTTCCTCCAATCCCCTCTAAAATTATTCAAGTTAAATATAATACACACTACTTTCTAAATAAAATATTTTGTTCTCGTCGTGCTCTTCTGTGCCCGATGTTCTGTCGTAATAATTTCCAAATAACCGACTGTGTATCGGCTGTGACTGTTGCTCTCGACTTCTGTAGGTATATGATTGCTGCAAAATTTACTAAAGCTTTAAATGGTGTGACGCTTGAAATATGTAATAAAAATTGTCATTCTTTTCTCATATGCATGTTTATGAGAACTATTTTGATCGCAGATCCTATCCAATGCAACAAACAAACGTCCACGTTTATAATTTCTGACAAAGAAGTGGCATTCGTTTGTACCTTTCTTAAATTTTGCAAGTATATCCCTTGCTATACCGAATACTCTAAGCACAGCTAAGAGTACCTTTTAACATGTGAGAGACTGACCAATCGTAACACACTGCTCACTTCCGCATATCTTATCGTGCTCCTACCGCGTTCCTACTGTGCACTGGTCACTCAGGAGTGACGTCCACAACACAGTAGGTGCACGACAGGGAATAAAATAGCATCTAATTCCTTCTTCATCACCACACCAGGCATATCCAACTTGGATATGCTATGATCCAAAGTTTGCTTGCTGCTGGACACTCTATTGGCCCAAAGCATTGGTTTGTAAGTCCTTGTTAGTGTAAGACCTATAAAGAAGAGGAGAATCCTCTGAAGTTGAAGAGGAAGAAGAAGTGGTTTACCAATGCTCTGGATCTTAGGCTTCATGCATTCTCTGCCTGACGTTTCAATAATAGGATGTTAGTTGAGTTTGAATATCTGCTTCTATTTTCGGAATTGCCTGCCACAGTAGAAAATGTTCTTTATCCATAATAGGTCTGGTTGGTTGCAAAGGGTACACTGTGGTGAACTGTATACGCTTATTCTATGAAATTGTATAGCTAAACAACTATGCCTATCATTTAATCATAATATTCTCGCTGATTTTCTTCGTAGGCAATCAGAGATGATATTCCATTATTTATCTGCACTTGCATTTTTAAACTCTTCTTGTTAAAATGATTTGATTGTATTATTAATTTGTAATTTTGCAGAGTCAAAAGATAATTTATTAATCCTTGACTGTTTAATTTTGTGCCTGTTTTTGCTAAGATATTAGCATGTTCATTTTCAGCTAACCCTCCATCTGCTGGAATCCAATGTAATAATAATTGTTTTCCTACATTTTGTAGCAGCTTTATCGAATTCATTAATTGAATCGGTCGGTGGAGAAAGAAACTAAGTCATTTTTTTTTCACTTTTTCATTTTTTCGCGCATTCACTTTAATTCGACTGAAATACATCGTCCTGTGTTGAAAGGAACTATGTCCAACGACTGCTTAGCGGAGAAAGATGAGTCTCTGTGCATTCATCAGGAGGAGAAAGGAACTATGTCAGTGACTTAATTCTTTTCTCCTCATTTGTTTTTTTTTTTTATATGAACTGCAAGCGAGGCGCCCCTGTTGCATCAAGTATGTGCTTCGACAATGGGTGGCCTATTACATCTATGTAATCATTCTTGTTTCTCTGTATTTGAGACTGCAACTGTTTAGTCAGAAGCTTGTTGTGAAGGAATCATATCACCAAAACGAAAGGGAAACGAGGAGCAGCACAAAAGGAAAATAATAAAACATGCAAGAATGCATAAACTACCCTACTTGAACTATCAGGGCAATCCTGTACCTGGGAACAGTGTCAGAGCAGATTGCAAGTAAGTAAATTAGACAATAACTATTGCAGCATGAAATGTGCAATGCATTACTTCTACATATATTTTACAGAGAGCTTTATTACTGATACCTACTAATGTAATTCAATACTGTTTTCAGGTGTCGGATGGAATGCTTCCACCATATTAATGATACGCAACGCCTGAACATTCTGTCAGATTTTCTTAACACAGAAGATAAAAATTCTCAAGATATACATCTACAAGTGTTAATGTTGTTAAGGAGGTGAAGCAAAGGCGACCAAGGAAACGGCAACACGAACCTGCAGGTATGTGTCGTGTATCTGTATCATGAAGGTGAGGGAAAGAAGGGGGCCAATGAAGTATGTTCCATTTTATACGATTATATCGACTACTCTGCCAGAAAATATTACAGAACTACACTTCTTTGATGGAGCCCCGGGGCAAAACAAAAATCATACTCTAATCCAAATGTGCTTAGCATTGACACAGCTGAAAAAAATGAATAAGATCGTTCATCGATTTCCAGAGAGGGGTCAATCATTCCTTCCATGTGATTGAGTGTTTGGTGTACTTAAAAGAAAAATCTCAAAATGTGATAGAGTTTATACTCCCAAAGAATACGTGGAGCTGATAGCTAATAGTATTACAGGAATAACTGTGACTATGGTACAGACAGAAAGCATTATGAATTTTGACAAGCGGTGGCCACACTTCTACAAAAAGAATGTGATTTCTATGAAAACAGCAAGTAAGCATTCAAGAATCATTTCCCAGTATAAGGAATTTATTTACAACACTACTAAGCCTGGAATAATAAGAACACGTCCGTTTATCAACAGTTGTCTGACACATACATTCTGTTTGCTGAAAACGCGTTCAAATTTTCACATGGACCTGGAGCCAGCTTATCCACAGAAAAAGAAAATTGAGGACATAAAAAAGCTGGTGAAATATGTACATGGGGAAGATGCACAAACATTTTATGAAGATCTATTGCGGTGGCCAGTGATTTCATAAAACATTCTTTAGGTACAGTAGAATGAATCAGGTACCGTAATTTGCAAATTACTTCTCCAAATTTTTTAAATGTACTACAAATGTTAATATGCTTTTTCATGTTGTGTTGTTTATGATTGTATTTATGTTATTCAAGATCCTGAACATCAATATTGTAACAAAAACTACATTTTTAAGCAAATAAACGCATTAAACAGTGGTAAACCTATCATCGAGTGGAGAAAGGAACTAAGTCAATTTTTTTCAAAATCAATTTTTGCAATATTTACTAAGAATTAAGCGAGTACATTTATGCACATCTACTGGACTGCAATAAAGAATACAATACAGCATCAAACAGAAATTTCTGAAAATAAGTTTATCGGCTAAACAGTTTTTTGTCTCTCCTGAAAAGTTTAAAAAATTGACCTAGTTTAGGCATCGGCAAACATGTACTCAATGAGGCCTCGCAACTATGACGTGTCAGGGGCAGCGCTTATTCTGTCTCCCCCTCCCCCTCCCTCGCAGCCTTAACTGGCACTGCATACACACCGATCACGGGCGGACTGTCCTCTCGTATTTACCTGCACTTCTAAACTTGTCTGTCAAAGTGTAATTTAATACTAAGACTTAAAGGTAAATTTCTGCGCTTTAGAGCGCATGTAATTATTCTTGGTCTATTAAATTTGATATCTAGAATAGCACTTTGATTATTTCTTCTCTCATCATGTAAGGAACGTAAGGTGTTTGTTGTGCTCTAAAGTTCAAAAAGGCACTCATCAATGGAACATCAGGCGGCATTATGATACATGTCATAAGATCACCATACAATTATAGACAAGCATGTGTTCATAAATTTACACCACGATTTAAAGTAGCATAACACTGACGTAATGTCTTTTATTCATTTTTTTTTTCCGGATCAAGATCGGACGAAGCAACTGCAACAGCTCAAAGAGATAATACACCTAATATTAATTCAAATATTACAACTGATAAACAACTTCACGCCAGCTATGCTGTTGCTTTGGAGATTGCTCAGTCACTGAGGTGATTTAGTGATGGAGATTTCATAAAAAAAATGTGAGAGTAAAGTTGCCAACATAATTTTCCCTGAACAATATGATATTTTTAGTAATATTGCATTATGACCACGAACCATACAGAGAAGGATATATAAAATAGGACAAATAGCCGAAAAAAGACTACAAACCGAGGTCCATGAATTTATAGCCGTTTCTCTCGCGTTGGATGAAAGCACTGACAACGTTGACACAGCACAATTGGTAATTTTCATTCGTGGAGTTACTCCCCTCGATACAAGAGTATATGCTTGAAGTCATTCCACTTAGGGAACATACAACAGGGACAGAATTATCTCAAGCATTTAAGAAATATGTAGAAGGAAAGAAACTGAATCCAAAAAAATCTTGTATCGCGATTAACAGATGTTTATTTGCGTGCTATCCTAAGAGTGGCTACTTGTGCTATATCACTAGATTTTCATGGTACATTGCAAATAGAAGTGAATTGAAATATATTGCTCAAATATCTAGGCCTACCTAAAGTATCGTAGACCACTCGTAGCTGGATTCAAGTATCTGTACTATTCCTCATTCTACTCTGTAGCGAGCGAGTCCAGCACTGACACTGAACGAAGGTCAATGCCATCCCGTTCTACATTACGTCATGTGTATTGCGGGTTGCATGTTGGGACGTCATACTCACCCCTCATTGAGTTCATGTTTGCCGATGCCTGACTTAGTTCCTTTCTCCGCCGACCGATTCAATTGCACTATCACTTGAGTAATGATGTGTTATCACTTGTAGGCAGATCTTGAATCACAGAATATGGTTGCCTTGTTGAATTTATTAATACAGTTAAGAAGTTCTTTCAAGCGGTCCCCCCCATCAAAATTTGTTGTAGTTGGGCCTACTCATAAACATGAATTAAAGAGTTTGTCTCTTTGTGTGTTGAAACGATCGTTGGAGATATATTGAGTTTAACTCAATTTTACTGAACTTAAGCTTTAGTATCTACATATTTGTTTATTTGTGGATAAATTGAAGAGTTTGTAGTGTATTCCAGCACCAGCGTTCCCGATTTTCTCCGTAAGAGATCCATCTGTGCAAATATGTAACCATTCTTGCTCTGGATAGCGTGTATAAGTTGTTGAAGAAGAAGCTAAAAAATACAAAATTAGATTTTCTCGTCAATTGAATGGGACATATGCCATGGTGAATCCAAATCACAACACACACTGAACAGTTGGAATATAACATCCTATCTGAAAACCTACCTTTAGTATAAATTAGTTTCACTTCTGCTGTTTTTGTTATCTCTGAAACATCTATAACGTTGTGACGCCGGTCCCCGGCAGCGGTGGCAGTGCCAACACAACAAACGACGATAGGGGGAGGCTGCCCCACCCCACTGGCACGGCGCGTAACAAAGGCTCTTAACATCAAGCTCACGCGATCGAACACGTGACTAACAACAATTAAGTGGCAGCAAAGGATTTTCCAAAGTTTTCGAGAAGTGTCCGGCAGCCGGCGTGTTTATAGAAGTTCGAGAAAGATCCGTGTCACATCATTCTTGCTATATAAGGATACGAGACAAAGAGTTACAGTAGTTATTATTACATACATGATTGGTCAGTGTCAGTGAGTGCGAGACAGCTGTGTGTGGTAATGTAAAAGATTCGTCGCGTCGAAGTGAAGAAGTTTTAATGAGTGTTGAGTGACTATTGTCGAAGTCAGCTGTTTGAGAGACAGGAAGTGAAGAGAGAGAAGAGAGTGCGTCAAGGTTATGAGACGAAAATAGCTGTGAATTGTAATATCATGAACAACTGAAGACTGTGCTAACGTTTAGAACAGAAATGTGTATTTTTGCATTCAGTTAGAGGAAAATAAAGTGAAACAAAAATAATTGGACTGAACTGTTTTAGGTTTGATACAATATGTAGAGAAAATATTGTATTCCGTCCAATACTAATTCAATGCTTCGAGATCCCAAATTATTTTTAAAAAGGTTTTTATAAAACAGTCTCTCTATACAGGATGTCCCTAACCTTAGGTCAAAATTGTAGATGACAGAGACTTCTAAACTGAGCATCCTGACATAAGGAACCAATGCTCGAAAATGAATGTGAGGGACGTTTCTAAAGTTGTTTTAATTTTCTTATCAAATGCCTGACATTTTCCTTTATTTGTTTTGTTTATAGTGTATGATTGCCTGTCCAAGATGCAGGTTACTCGTCACAAGGACTTGCTGACATGCATTTAATGTACGACGCGGAGAGCTGAACGAATTTATCGAGCGAAGTTTCCCAACAGGAATCATCTGAATTGGAAGGAATTTATTGTTGTGGATAGAAAGTTATAGGCTGACGCATTAAAGTCACAGTGAGCTGGCCAGAGAGCAAAACAAAGAGGTGCTTGGACACCAGAATTTGAGGAGATGGTGTTGGATCATGTGGCAGACAGGCCATCAATAAGCACACATCGACTTGCCCGTGGGCTTAATCCTTCCAGAATTTCTGTGTTGTAGATACTACACCCCTATCATAGCGTGGACCAATGGTTCCTTATGCCAAAATGCTCAGTTTATAAGTCTCTATGACCTGTATAATTTTGACCTCAAAGGTTGGGGACACCCCTGTAGGTATATGTCTAAATAGCATAACTCAAATATGAAAAGCTGCATAAATACCAACACTGGTGTTTAACTTCAGCGCCTTCTAAATATACCACAAAGAAGTTCAAGAAAATGTCCCCACTTCAAACTAGATAAAGTAATAAGTAAAGGCCGGAGGCGTGTGCGTTTTTCCATAGGTATACTGCACATGGACTTTACTGTTATCACTCGCGCATGTAAACAACTGCAGGAAGGTACAGCCTTACCATGAAAACCGCCTCACTGCAGTATAACCTACACGCATCATAAACTATGCATTCTGGAATTGCTTAGGCATATGCTATTTATTAACTATAATATCATTAAAGAGTGCATTACACTGGGTTAAAACGTACCTACATTCATAAATTATTAAACGTGAAATTTCGGCGCCTATCACTGAAGCAGTTTATAAACGCTGAAAAACTTATTTCTACGTCACAAGACGTCAGAGATGCAAGTGTAAAAAACTCCACCCTCTTGTCTGGCGTGTTTTTCTTCTTATTCATTTTCAAAATTTCACTATAGCTTGATAACTAACATTTTCGTTTAGAACTTTGAATTTAACTTTCACCTTTTCGATACCCGGCACAAAAGGTATACTGTTAATTGAATTAACTAAGTCCTCTTTTATGCTTATGCGCTGGGGCATTTCAAATACTGCATTTTACCAAAAAATTCAATATCGAAATTCCATCGCAAATAAATATTTTGAAATCCCCTGAATTAAAACAAACAAAAAAAAACATTTTTAGAAAAACTGCGTGAGTTTGGATGTGTAGTGTGAACAGCATAAATGAAAATGGAAAGTCGGATATGTCAAGCGAAGATTGGGACGCTGACCACGGCCCACTTTCTACTCCTGCATCCTCTCATGATGCCTGTGGTGGGCAGACACGGGGTTTCCAAAATAGTCATTGCTAGATTTTTACGTTTGCATAATTCGCACTTCCACTTTTAACTTTCTCTACTATGTATGGTAGAGAAAGTACTGTATTCCACCCAAAAATTCGATGTCGAGATTTCACCGGAAATATGTTTTGAGGCTCCTTGAATCAAAAAAAAAAAAAAAAAAAAAAAAATAGAAAAAGGTCTGTGTGTGTCTGCGTGTCCGTCAGTCTGTGGACAGCATAACTCAAAAACCAAAAGTTGGTTAAAAACCAAAGTTGGTATTTAAGTTTAATGTCTTTCAAGGATGTGACACGCAGATTTTGAAGAAAATTCCTCCACCCTAGGCTACCATTTACATGGAAAATGTTTCGAACATTTTGAAAATTGCTCTAATGATTTTGGTTAAAATGGCCTATGTTTGAGATATTTTTATGACAAATGAAATGTATATCTTAATTTTCTGGCTATAGCCCATGAAGTCCTATCTACCCTGGAAGACTTTTGCATAACTGGTAAACCGTAAGAGGTAGACCAAATCTTACTGTACAAAAAACGTAGATCTTACTAAAACACACAATTTATGTCTCAATAAATGTTTTGTAGAGTGAACAATTTCGGAGATGTTCCTCGCTATTTGTCCAAGTTTTGGAGAACATACTTCTGTCACATGGAACATCGCTATTCCTGTTTTTATATGTTAACCGTGCAAAGAAAACGGAGCTTGAAAGCTTTAAAAGATTTCACTATCGCTCAAAGTCCACTGTATTCCCATATTCCCGTTGCACGTGCAAGAAAACGAGCAATAAAATAATTTCTGCAAATGTTTATCTCGACTAACACGAGGAAGATATAGGAATGAGAGTTTATAAGAATGGTCAGCACAGGAGGGGAGAAAGTCATGTGAGTACAACACATCAGATTTTTTCTACATGTAAAATTAGATAGACTTGGACGTGATATGTACGATAGATAAAAAGTTGTGCTTTATTTTTCATATAATGAAAGCAACCATATTGCCTAATTTGGGGTTAATTTTACATGTATAAAGCATGCCGAGAATAGAAAAATATCGTTATATATAATAGCATATAATGCAGGATTATGTAAAGTTGTAACGGATAGACGAACTCGTGTTAGTATGGAAATCAGATTTTATTTGCACTTTTCTCCACTGAGTGCTTACAGTAAGCAGAGGAAGTATTGTATTCCACCCAAAAATGCTATGTCGAGATTTCACCGGAAATATACGTCTTCAGACGCCACGAATCCAGAAAACACGTGTTTAGAAAAGGTTGTTGCGTGTCTGTGTATGTTCGTCTGTATGATGTACAAAGATACCAACAATTCCAAAGGTTTAGTTTTCTTTTCTGTAGCATCAGCCCTACCCGAGATATTCGTTATTATTGGTTTAAATGTTTCAGTGTTTTGTTGTCGCGAAAGGCATTGAATTTTAAGGCCAGATAAGGTCAGATATAACATCTGAGATGGACTCTGTTTTGTGTAACCCCTTTGTACCTACAGTGAGATGTGTAATGAAATTATTTCTGCAAAGATTTATTTCGATTAACACGAGGTAGACACAAAAAAAAAGAAACTTTCGTACTAATAGTTCGCAGTAGAAATAAACGATAGTAGGTAGAGAAAATAACGTGAATGCAATATATCAAACTTTTTTCATGTCCGAATTGCAAGATATACAGAGGTGTAAAAACAATTTAGAGTGAAATGCTTTGGTGAATAACAGTTATAGTGTTCTCACATTTTAGAAATGGATTATGTTAGAAAAGCGTGCGTGGCGTTTGATCCACTTTGTCCTGGACTGGACTAAAAGTGAAGGGGATTCCACACTGTGCCTACAAGCAGGGTATTGTATGCCAAACCCCAGGGAGGCAGGGATGAGGTGGAAGCGCTATGCAGGCTCGCCGGAACTCGAGCGAGGGGTGCGAGCCAACATGGGATCCCTAACGTGAACTGGATCTTCTTCATCTCGGCGCCAGGTTTCTTCGTGTAGCCGTTTGCCTCATGGAGTTCGACACCAGCCCTAGCAGGACAGGCGACTGCAACGCCGAGAACAGCCGACAGTGCGCAAAATCCTCACAGAGCAGAGTCACATTCGCCCTTCACCGACACTTCCGACCCTGAAATAGAATCGCACCCAGAACATCCCGAATGCAAGTGCCAAGTGTAATCGCCTGAGCCACCCAGTTCAGTTTGAGCTACTTTGCTGATAAGAAATCATGTAAACAAACTTCTAAATATTTAGATGTACAAATACTGTGTTCGACACTGTATTCTGCAGTATCGGTATAACACACATTGTGTTTGTGCTCTCATCATGCGTCATTAATAAAGCCCGGCTTCCAAAAAAAGATACACTACTTCCATAATCTTTATATATATATATATATATATATATATATCTTTAAAAAAAACTAAACCTCTAGCTCAACAGGCCGTGAAGGGCCAAGGCTTGCCGCCCAGCCGCTGCGTCGCATACCTCTGCCCACTACAGGTGTCACTGGTGGGGTGCAGTACTGGAGGGTGCGACGTGGTAAGCACCCCGAGCCTTCCCGGCCAGTTATGCGACCTGGAGTCGCTACTTCTCCATCAAGTAGCTCCTCAATTGGTCCCTCCGGGACCTAACGAGGCTGAGTGAACCCCGTGCCAGACCTCCCAGCGGGGAAAAAATCCCCAGGCCGGTATCGGGGATCGAACGCGGGCCCTCCGCGCCAGAGGCAAGCGCGCTACCAACTGCGTTACGGAGCTTACATCCATAATCGTTTCTTCAAAATACCTGAAATTTTAAGCAGCTGTAAGTCGAAATAATTCCTTGGAGCATTCATTTTCTCTGATTGACGAAATGTCAGTAACATTGTCGTCAGAAACACACGTTGCAAAATTTGCGTTTGACAAACTCGTTCAGGTCCTAGAGCAAAATTCCGGTTGCAAAATACCGTATCAAATTTCTAAAGAGCTTTCTGGCGAAGATATACATATTGAAGAGGGATTTGCCGAAGAACAATCGTGGTGCTTTTCTCATGTGCATGTCACGTGATGCGATCTCGAAAGAGCATTTTCACTATAAAAATCTCTTTTCACTGATAGATGCAGGAGTTTTACACAGGAAAATCTCAAGATGAACTTTCCCTGTAGACTGTATCAGCCTTCCATAAGGTAAGAGTTCCGTGAAACCATTTGTCATCATATTTCCGTGTATTCGTTTTTGCTTAACTTGGTGCTTATTTTCATCAGTTTCGTCATTATTTGCTTGCTTGCGTTATCATTTTATTGTGTTTAGAAATCCGGGTTTTAGTCATTAACATTAAGTTGCTCTAGCAGCGTTCTAGGACAAGCTATCTAGTAATATACTCAGGAACACTATGGACTCGTTTTTAGGTTCCGCACTGAGAAGACTGGCTGAGAACCAAATGTATAGATACGCTTGGTTAATGTGGTTGGCAATGACCCCTCTGGCCGCTTACCCGTCTCATCTTAAGCGTTCCTTATCCCTTAATAATCCAACTCTCCCTGATACAGCCCGCGTTAGAAACAGTGGTCATTTGCCTGGATCTAACGCTTAAACCTTATTCCATGCAACCTTGTCCCTTACCTCTTGAGTAACTTGTGCACTAATCACCTCTTATTGGTTGTTTCGTAAAATAGATTTAAAGTGATCATTTATCTTAATTTAATTTTATAGAATTGCTAAATTTACATTTTCGTAACCATATGAATTTATTACGTAACAGAGTTAATGTATCTGGAATGCAGCAAATTCTTATACCAAACAGGTAGGAGGATTCTTCACTTTAAACCTTCCTTTTTGGATGACAAAAGCACTATCTCTATTACTTCTATCGCTCTTTTCGCCTGACGCTTTGCTAACGGCTTATTTGTCACATACATCGCCATTCGAAAGTGTACATCAACCAATCAGGGTAAAGAGAAAGCAAAGGGAGCGCGGAATAATACATGGTAAGGTTATCAGTACAGACCGGATGTTGAGGCACTAAAAAGGTAATAAAAGTCTGGTTCTTAAAAGTGTAACATTCACACTTGTATTTTTAAAAAGCAACACTGTTTAGAAAGAAAAGTCACAAAAGTACTAGACTCAACGTCTTATGCTGTTTATTATTTGTTGTACGTAGCTACAAGATGTTTCTTCAGATTGTCTACATATAATTATTCAATTAAATAGCCAGTATATTAATGGTACTAGAAGAAAATAAAGCCCTTTACAAGTTAGATAAGTAAAAAGTATTTATTTCGAATTGGGTATGGCCATAGTAGTCCCACGACTACCGAGAAGGAAACAGCCTCACAGTTTTACACCACAGGAAACCGAGGCATTTAGACATTTCAAATCAGCTGCTAACTGTGCCTCTACCGGGGCCAACTTAAATAATATGAAGAGAAGACTTATAACATATTTTAATCATTTAAACCCCGCTACACCCTTTACATGGAATTTGTGAAAGCTTTTATTTTCTTCAGAAATCTGGAGATCATGATTTAAATACTATATATTTAAAATATGTACTTCTAGGACAAGTGAAATGTATATTTTGAATTTTATGTGAAATTCTTTTCACTCGGGGAGTAAGCCGTAAGAAATGAGCAAACACTTGCTATAGCTGACGCAAAACTTCTGAGCTTGTGGCTCTAAACGTCATTCCAGCTGGTGAGCCTAAGGAGTTTACAGTTTGTTCACCAGCTCATGGTCCCTGGGAGGAATACAGCGAGCCACTACGTCAGTAAATAATTCTGATATCTAAAGCTGCAGTCGTGCCTCTAATTGCGCTTACGATAATGTTGCCAACCTTGGGATCAGTTTAGATAAAAGCAGAAAAGTCACTCAAAGCAGCGGAACTTAAAAGTTATTTTTAGTTCATGCAGTACATTTAGCTTGTAAAACAAACGATATTTACAACTACTCCGTCTTTCTCCCATTTCTACATGTTTTCAAAATCCCTCCAGCTGTTTCGGTCACAAGTGATATACCCTCAAGGGTTATATCGTGCTATTCCTGTAAGGAAAAGTCACCTTTTACATTTCTCTATCTGTTTTATCTTGGCGCAAGATAGTTCTATGGGATTGAGATCACGCGTGTATGGAACAAGCAAACAGTGTGGCCCAATGAAACTCAAAATGTGTCCGCTTTAGAAACCTCTTTAGGTTTGTTCGTTTCAATCATCGTGTAAAAATCTGATTTGCGCATGGAACAGTTACTCTCAGCCCCTTTATTCTGCAACCACAATTTCATAGTAGATTTCACAGCACTCCTAGGGGAGGATAACTATACCTACGCTCCTCTTTACTTTACTTCCGAGATGGCGCTAGTGATTCGTCCAGTTTTTAACTGAAATTTAGAGATATTAGCACATTAGCGAGCAAACATAGCGGGAATAACATTGGAGGTAAGTTGGCAACGTAACCAGCCATAACGTATTCTGCGAAGTTTACAAAACTCAGGTTACACATCGTGGAATGCTTCTCCTCTCCCCATCGGTCCTCTAAGACCATGAGCTGGTGAACACACAGCACCTCATCGTGGTTAGTGATATTATATTTGTGTTTACTGAGAGCTCGCGCCTCGTACAGTCTGCATAGAAAGTTTTCAGTCTTGTGGGTTGTCAAAGAGAACAGTATTAGTGCTTATATTGTATTTGTGGGTATAATAATGTCTCGTACATGTTCAAAGTTAAGTGGCAATGTATTACATAGAGCAGGGAAATTATTGTAGAGTAAATGAAAGAGTAGTCAAAACAACGGTGTTTCACTGCGTTCCGCTTATGTTAAGCAAAGTTCGTGCAATGAAACAGTGATATATTTAAATAAAATGTACACTATTATTATACAATAAATATAAATTTAATAGTGTGGTTTAGTGCACAATAAAGCGTACGGATATTTAATATTGTCCCAGATGCTACTCCAGTATGCAGTCGCCCAGTTGCAACTCGCTTCCGACCTACCATTAAGATTTTCACATGCTAGATCCGTTGGGGTAACTATACACACACAAATGCAGATCTTTAGAATTTATTTTAAAGCACTTTTTGACAGCGTAAGCCATTTCGGAGATATCCATCGTAATTTTTCAGTATTTTAGTTTCTGAAGTGCTATCAAGTTCAGTTGTTTCTCGCGGTAATATGAAATTGCAAGGTCCGCATTGAACGCCATAGTTATGGAAATAACACCGCTTCACACGACAGAATTAAAAACCCGGAAAATGTTAAAATCCTCGCACGTATAAATGGTACGGATATGGGAATATTGTTCACGGTTAAAATTGTCAGAAGGGATATATAATGTTACAGACAAGTCATTAGTGGCAAGCGCCAGGTAATCAGCCTGAAACCCTTTAAGACCAGTTTTCCTGGAAATCGCTTGGTGCAGGTGCGCTGAAAAGGAAAACAGGGATGGTCACGTACGCTTGGACGAAACCCCGTTGCCAGTGTAGGAGGCAATGAAGAAGTAAAAGGCATTGATAGCGTCATGACGCTGAGTTTTTAAGGGGTAAACGAGGGGAAATTAGCGCAGATGACTTATTGCCGTGAGGGCGCAGTCACAGACACTTGTCCAGATCCCCGAGTGATCAGGTCAGTCAAACAGACTTGCCTTCCGGACCGCGAGCGAGCAGGTCAGTCAGACACTTGCCCCTTGCACTTGCCTTCCGGACCCCGAGCGAGCAGGTAGCTTCCGGACCTCGAGTGTGAGAACATAATTATTACATTTCACAATAAACAATCTTCGGTCTTAGTAAAGACGCAGTAACGATGTAACAATTCTAATAGCGAATCGGCAAATCTAAAACATTATTTGATTAGTGAATAAAAGTGTTTCAACGAGAGTTCTGGCTTTTATGTAAAAATACCCACGCATACCCAGAAATTAAGGTCCATGCAGAGCAGTCGTGGCACGGAAGACACCTGAGAAGCAGCAGTAGGAGGCGGTAATCCCGCATCAGCATATAGCGACCCACTTTTACATATTTGGCTTTGGCTTCGGTTTCCTCTACTTTATACCTACAACGAAGTGTGTAATGAAACTATTGCTGCAAGGTCTATCTCAATTAACATTAAATTTGCAGAAAAAAGCCATTAGGAATATCTTCTAGAAGGTATATAAACATAGAACAGTAATTTGAGAGGTGGAATTAGGACTGAAAAATGTAACAGCACTACAATGCAATTTGAACCAAAAGCATTGCCCACACACGGCTTGTGTGTTTAAAGCCATCAGTAAGTTGGTTGGCATAAAATAACAATATCCATCTATAAGGTTACTTAATTAAACCAGTGGCCGAGCGGTTAGCGCGCTCGACTGCCACCTAGGCGGCCCGGATTCGATCTCAGGGATCCGCACGTGGTATTCGTGGTGGACGAAGCGGCGTCAGGGCGGGTTTTCTCCGGGTACTCCGGTTTCCCCCGCCATCTCATTCCACCGGTGCTCCATCTTCATTCCATGTATCATCAGTGTCACCGCCTGCGGTGCCGTAGTAGTAAAAGCGGGCGTTAAACACTACAAACAATTAAACCAGGGACATGAAGTACTTAGGATTGTAAGTCGCCCTTGGGCTACTTATCTCAGATGTAGGATTCTATTGTGGTCTACCAGCAAAATATGAATTGGTTGGGGAATTTCATGTGATACTAGCAAGTTATCATGGCAGTTCCAGTGGTTAGAGCAGTCGCGCTTGAAGCGGAAGATCCGTGGTTCAAATTCCGGCTACGACATTAAACTTTTTAGCCCTGATTCTACCTCTCAAACATTGCCCACACACAACTTGTGTGTTTAAAACCGTCAGTAATGTGGTTGGTATAAAATAACAATAAAACAGTGAGCTGAGAAAGTCTTATAAATGTAACATAGGATTTCTTTTTAAATTCAGGAGAGCTGAATAAGAGCGAGGCGGCATTGTGGTAACGTGAGCAACTCGCTTTCGGGGAAGTCCCTAGTTCAAACTTCTGGAGCGACTACTTGACTGAAGGTCTTTTCGTGGTTTTCCTCGGTCACTAAGTGAATAGTGAATTAGATAAATTGATCCCACTTCCATCATAACATTTTATTTCCTTCTTCTTCACCGCCATACCACGGAATGGTATGCTATGAACCAAAGTTTGCTTGCTCCTGAACAGGCTACTGAGGCACTGGCTTGTAAGTCGCAAAGAGGGTAACACGAAGGAGGGGGAGGCGGAGAAGATGAAGGAGGATGAGGAGGAGAATGAGAAGGAGGAGAATATGAAGGAGGAGGAAGAGGAGAAGATGAAGGAGGATGAGGAGAAGATGAAGAAACAGGAGAAGACGAAGAAGATGAAAAAGGGATGCTGAGAAGATGAAGGAGTAGAAGAAAGAGGAAGACGAGAAGAAGAAGAAGAAGAAGAAGAAGAAGAAGAAGAAGAAGAAGAAGAAGAAGAAGAAGAAGAAGAAGGGAAGGAGAAGAAGGGAAGGAGTAGATGAAAGAGGAGCAGACGAAGAAGATGAAGAAAAAGGAGGATGAGAAGGAGGAGGAAGAGACGAAGAAGTTCAAGGTGGAGGAGACGAATAAGGTGAAGCAGGATGAGGGGAAGATGAATGAGGAGGAGAAAATGAAGCAGAAGGAGGAGGAGAGAAAGATGAAGAAGAAGGAAGAGGAAGAGACGAAGAAGATGAAGAAGATGGACGATGAGAAGAAGCGGAAGGAGGAGGAGGAGGACGACGAAGAAACGAACATGAAGAAGGGGAACAGGAGAAGGCGAAGAAGGTGGAGGAGGAGACGAAGAAGAATAAGAGAATTTAATATGCATATTTCCGGTGAAATCTCGACCTTGTATTTTTGAGTGTGAGGGGTTCCGGATTCGATTTCCGGTTAGAATGTGGGAATTTTTCTCTAGCCAGCACAAAACCAAAACAAAGACCCAAAACCCACTGTGGACGAGTTAACACCATTGCCTAAAGGCAATACGTTCCAAAGGTAAAAGACCGCCGATATAACCATTGAAGTTAAAGCAACAATAATAAAAAGTACTTCCTCTACTTACCACAGGAAATGGTAGAGTAGGCATTATGGAATCACAAAGAAACATTTCCAGACTGACGGAGGTGCAGCGGAAAGGGGGGACGAGAACTCTGAGCTTGTGACAGTAATCCTATTGACCATGTGAAAAAATGTTTATTCGTATTTTTCCCAGAGTATGTACAAGTATGACGTCACATTTAATTGAAGCGTTATATAATGCGTCCCGATGGCGATGTTAGCAAGAGTTGCAACGTGTCGACATTAAACCCCTCGCTTCCCCTACAAGACAGATTGTTGCCTGGCGCACAGTTATATTTACTTTCCTACCAAACAACATTGCATGTGGTGCCTAGATCAACACAGGTGAAAGAGCGGCTGCTCGTGCTGGAACTCTTCCAGATTCTTCTTGTCGCTGTTGTTTGTCAACTGCATCACGGTCACATCAAATAAGCACGATCACAAAGCGTGCAAAATACACCATTCCTATTATGTTTCGTTTTTAGACTAGAAAAGATATTTCAGTCAACCCAAGAACTCTATACTTTGTGTGTGCGCATCAGAGTTCAAAAACGAAATTGGCAAAAACACCAAAGTCTGTATTTAATTGTCTTTATATAACGCGAAAATTTTCGTTTATATAATTTTTATTGTGTCTTATTTTTTTAAAACAAAAGAATGTAGATTTTGATTTAAATATAGCAAATGTAAAAGAGCGAGGTGGTGCAACGGTCAAGTGTGTAATTCGCATTCGGAGGTCATACGTTGAATCCCCGCGTAAGGTGTTTTTTTTTTTTTTTTTTTTTTTTTTTTGTGAGGGGGGGGGTGTCCCCGACTGGCTATGCGAATACTGGGAAGATTAATTACATATTCCTCTATTTCACCTCACCTCTCATTTCACTTCATCTTCATCCTACTTGGATGCGTCAGGGTTGTTAGTGTCGGCGGGAGTATCGACGTTACATGGCAGGGAATTTGGTTGTATGAGCTTCCACCCTAGAGTTTAAATTTTAAACTGTAGGGGCCCTTTCCTCTGCTGACATGCCTCCTCCCCTCTCACCTCACATCTCCCTCCCAGGGGGCGCCCCATCAGCGGCATAGTCACAAAATATCTTCTATAGGTCGAGGTGATAAGGCCCCCCCCCCCTCCGAACTTGTTCATACCTAATAGTAAATTTTAAATTATCACCAGTAATAGCATAAGAAGTCTGACCTAACCGATAAATTCTCGAGCGGAGTTCAGTGGCGGCTCGCAGTCAAAATTTTAGGGTAGGCAAGGTGTAACAGCAACAACAACGGCAACGACGACGACAACAAGAAGAAGAAGAAGAAGAAGAACAACAACAACAACAACAATAATAATAATAATAATAATAATAATAATAATAATAATAATAATAATAATAATAATAATAATAGTCGTAGTAGTCGTAGTCATCGTCGTAGTACAGTAGAACCCAGTTTATCCGAAATAAAGGGGGCGAAGTCATTGCGGATAACGCAAACAATAAATATATCGTTTGGTTGTTTAATAAGTGCAGAGTGAATGAGTGTGACTTACGGACGAATTACCGCCAAAACTAATATTAATGAAGAAATTGAAAAATTGTAACATTGTGTTAAATAGCTAAAACACTCCTCTTTTCATTGTCAGTGCACCGCGAAAGCAGACTTTGTAATAGTTCACCAATTAAGTCGGTCATACTAGTATTACAAGACACAAATCGCTGCTTCGTCCACCATAAATACCACTTGCTAGAAGACAATATTCGATTGCAGAAATTTATAGTGCTCAGCAATGAGTTCAATGGGTTCCAAACGTGCGTAGATGCAGAGTGACATAATTTCGAACACCTTTATAATAAAGATAAGCCTATCCATCCATATTATTTTGTATTGTTAGTATCAGCTAAGGAGAAGGGGGAGACTGGTCCATCTCTACTGCAGTAACACATTCGTACAGCAGTGCCGTGGGAGCAACAGGCTGCTAATTGTGTTACTGAAGAGAACACCGGTACTTTTTTTTTTTTTTTTTTTTTTTTTTTTTTTTTTTTTTTTTTTTTTTTTGAAAGGGGAGATAGAGAGTTGGAGATAAAAGAGTGGCTTATTTCGCCGGGAGTGCGGAATATAAGGATTTCACGGGAAGGATTGGGAGAAGTGTTGCGTTGGGATGAGGTTCCGCTGAGCACCCTCGATAGAAGACCGGTACCTCACGATGAACATTGACTTTTTATGTAGTGAAACCGAACGTGACAGAAAACAGAATGCATAATGTGACGCAGCGGATATGACACAAGGTTATCGAAGGTCGGTACTGGGCAGTTGGAACTGTAAACAGCGCTCGCGCAGCTAAAACACAATAAGCGCTATTGTATTTGTGCGGTTAACTAGAATCTTTTGGATGTTTTTCAATCTCGAACGTTCTGAAAACTTCCAACGGGTATATAAGCGAGTCAGTGAGTGCATGTGTCAACGAGTGTGTTTCTGTTTCGGCTAAAAGCGCTCTTCTCCGAACGAGTCTCTGACGACTGTGGTGACGTGCAATGAATGATGTTGCTGAAAGGGAGACGTCATGTGTTCGACTCCCTAGAGTGAACCTTCCGAAGAAGAAGCTGTGCGGGCGTATTTCGTTACACCCTTACATCGCGCAAGAAGTGCAGTGAATGTGAAGACAAAGTGAAGCGGTACTAAAAGTGAAACCAGTTCACTTTAGTGAAGTGACAGAGTGAGCTAAGAGTAGTACTCAAGTGACAATTTCAGAACTGGACCAATATCACTACAAGTACTTTGTAATCGCACAGACATTGTATATCACGAGCGCACATGTGTCATTATTGCTCTGCAAAGATAAAAACCGATAAATAAGCAAAGCGGTGCATTATATGGGAAAATAAATGAAAAATACAAGAGTAACAATTACTTCCGATATGATCACATAAAAGCTCTCTGATTTTGTCAGTCTACTTTCAACAAATCATTTATATTACCTATCAATTATTTACTATTAAAAAAGCGTTTAACTCACCTGCCGAGTTCTGACTGAAGATCATATAGCTCCTTCATGTCCACACCCCGTTTAATTGTAACATCCCGATACGGGAAACTCGGCTCCACTTCTAAGGAAAATAGAAAATAAATTTAATACATCACTAAACATAAGCAAGAGATTAAAACAGTCTGTAATTTCAGTAAACACACAGTTTCTTCCTATCGTCTAAGTTATTACCAGGATCTGGATTTTGAATACCTAGAAATATTTGAAGAATAACAATTTTTAAAAATAGATATAATAGTTACAAAAAATATGCTAAAGCAAGGATTTGTTTAAATTGTTAAAATTAGTGTACAGAAAAGTACAAATTAAGTTATACACGAATATAAGAACCATACAAGTAGAAAAGGTAGGTATAAGAATACTAACGAGGTAACTTAGAAAATGAATTTAAAAAATATATTTGTTCAACGTTCTTGTTTAAAAGAATTTGAAGGTATTTCTTTCAAAGCTGGTATTACAAAACTGTAGTGTTAAATCGTCTGAATTCTCAGATTATAGAAAATTCATTACTATTGAAGAGGACTTCACAGACGCAGCCAAAAACAAATGCAACTTAAATGGGCGCACTCATTAACTACGGACAGGGAACGAACTTGTCTCATCCCTAATTTGCGACATAAATTTATAATTATAAGGATACGAGCTCCACTAACACCGGCAGCCAAATCTTTCCAGACTGACCATTAAATACCAAGGTGAGGTTTTACTAAGAATACGAGTAAAGGATGTACAAAGTTAGTGTTCTTAGTTGAATAGTGACATTTCTGATGTTTGAAAACGTATCTTCATGTAAAACTTCAATATACACAGGGTGTCCCAAAAACACGTACAACGCCTAGTATGTTGTGCGGGACGGTTAACTGATCGGTTTTCAAATAGGAGCCCCTGACGCACGGTTTGGACGCTGGAGAGCCTCAAAGTTTGAGAACGAACGGTTGTGACAGTTTGTTAACATTCGTTTTGTTATCTTAATACGGAAGGTATGCAACCCTTTAGCCATCTGTGTACTGGGATGAACGACCTGAGCATAATAACATTCCTGCGCATGCACTAAATTCCTCCATAGTCATTGGTGCGCATCCTAGTGCACTATTTGTGTAGTTTCCAGTATAGGTATAACGTTTTTTAACAGCAGTGCGACACATACCCGTACACAGGTACTGAAATGGCCGATTTGAGCTCCAGCATTATTGATGTAAATTTGCGGGATCATCTCAACGTCGATTATCCAAATAGATGGATTGGTAGAGGTGGACCAGTTCCATGGCCAGCACGGTCACAAGATCTGACACCTCTCGACTATTTTCTGTGGCGTTGTATGAAGAGTATGGTGTATGTATGGCACTCCTGTAACGTCAGCGGCAGACCTTATGGCTCGAGTCCACGGAGCGATTGACAATCTTCATAGGCAACCGAATGTATTGGTTTATGTGCATGTGGCTCACCACAACCAATATAGGTTCTGCAATGACGTAAGAGCTCCAACAATGCTTACGCTGTAACAATTAAAAGAAGGCATGGCCTTTGGATAATGCATGCAACATTCAAAAACTGTCTCTAAGCATTTTTTCTTTTCTTTTAATTGTATGCCAGTTGTTGTCTACTTTTATGAATTCGGAACACACGGGGAATGCAACAAATGGAACAGAGCACACGCACTTAGACCATCAGATTATTTATTTTATGTCCTGAGAAATTATAAGGGATGAGGCAAAATCCTCTGAGTGCAACCAGATCCAGAACGCGACGCACATAAGCAAAAGTGTATTCTTAACTATTTCAGATTGTTCTAATTCTGACGGCCGCGACAGTGCTAGACCACTATGAAGGCACCGCTTGGATAGCCTCCCGCAAGGAACCTACCCTGAAGGAGTACTCCTGCCGGGTGCATAACGGCTAAGAATACAGTTTCTGCAAAACAAATTCCACCACTTCGCCACTACGAAAAACCTTCGTCGCCTAATTCTACAAGACTAACATCGAAATTAAATGAAGGGAACGGCAGGAAAATATGCGTACAATCCACCCAATATTCTCCTATCAATAAGGGGGAATCACGGAAACCCCCAACAGAAATCGAACTGGAGACGTCTCGAATGTGATCCACAAACGTTACCGTCTGAGCCATTTCTCTCAGTTGTTTTCATGTTGCACTCGTAAATTTGATAAAGAAAATATGAAGCCTGTTTTCTGCCTTAGTAAGGAGGAAATGTTTTAATGTTAGTAAAATAAGTTGGGGCTAATCCACAACTCAGTTAACGCTGCATGTCACATGAGTACCTCTAGCCCTTCTCCCGTTGTTTTGCATGCTTTCATTTACACACAAGAGTCTAAAACATGCAGTCAAGGACTATCAAGAAGCCACTCTTTGCAGGCACATGCGAGGCAATAAAGTCAGGTCTTTACTCCTTTCTTTCCTTGTCTAGCATAGAGTAAAACGCAAAACTTTCAATAATGCAAAGCTTAAAAATTTAGAAGTATTGAAAAAGTATCGAAGGTTTGTTTCACTGCATTAGACACATTTCATACTACTGGATTTTTATCATATTATTTTGCTTTAATTATTGGCTGTCAACCTCATATTTTGAATTAGAAATATCCTATTAATCATAATAGGCTTCATGCCACGCTTCGTGTTAACTTCAAACGCATAACAAATACGTATCAAAAACAACGAATGAAACCATCAAGCGAATTTTAATTTCGTTTGGTTCAAGGAACCTGGCCAACTTCAGGAAATTATTAAGTTACCAATTCTTTATGAACAAGATTCTGCAAATTAATATAACCTGATCAATCATAAATAAAAATCCCAAAATAGAAGGAAGGGAAAGAAAGAACATCATTACTGCAGAACGGACTGCGTATAACAGAAAGAAGATACGATGAATCAAAGAGTAGAATGAACTTAGAGGATTTTTGTCTGCATTGGTTCTCTTTTTGGACAGCACATGCCTTGCACACGTGTGCGAGGCCCATCTACGTCATCACTGCGTCATAATATGGAAGACGCGCTCACCTACATGTTGTGGAACCTGCCAAATAGCTTTTTAAAGTAGTAGTGAAGACAAACCTCGTGAAAGCTCAATGTCGTTCCATTTCGCTGTAAGTCGAGAGACTTCTATTCCCATATTGCTAGCAAGTGAAGCTTTGTCAGAGTACAAAAAGTAAGAACTATTGCGTACACTCACATGACAACTGTATTTACATACTTATACTGCCGTATTCACTCGAAAATAAGATACTCCCACCTTTAAGCGGAATTACTGCCAACAAATTTGGAGGGTCCCACAAACGAGCATTTCGGAAAATGAAAATAAGAAATTTTATATTGCACTATGAATTTAATAGCCATGTTTTATTAAACACTAACTATTGTTGTTACTTGCATGCTGCTTTGCTACTCTGTGCCTTTCATTTGCATCATTTCACAGGTCACTACACATATATTCTTTTCTCCTCTTCCATCCACTCCACCACTGCGTCATTCATTGCAGCACTGTCCTTTCTTAGAGCCACGAAAAGATTTCCTTTTTTTGCGCGGAGTTTAGTTCATCTCTCTGATTTCTGCAGTAATGCACTTGTGCCTACCCGCTGCTCGTACACTGTTTTCTTCAGCGAATTCCTAAACATAAACCTTAAAACTCTTTCGCGAATTCAATGTTACCGTTAACATACAGGTAGGTACAAGAGAACACCATTTTCAATAAAGTTACTGCTGTTGTAATCAAAGATCTTATTTTAAAAGCAAGAGAAGGGTTGAAGCTACTAATGAGTGAAGGTCAGTGTCCAACTCCCGCTTCTTTCTTCGCAAACAAGTGAAAGGTAAATAAAACTTGTCCTCGGTCAACCATCTCTATGTATAATAACAAAGAAATTCTGAAAAACTGTTTTTAAAGGAATTACAGTCTGTTTCACATAGAAACGTGTCTAACGTTCACATTTTTTTTTTTTTTTTCTAAAATTTGTCATCCAAACTTGGCGGGTATTACAATCGAGGAGGTTTTAGTTTAGAGTAAATACGGTATTTAAATACAACGATCCTTGTGCCCGCTTTAAATCCACACGGTTGGTTTCATATTATCAATAAAACCTGGTTACATAGGTAGCCAGGTTTTTAACGACTGTCTCTGTGACCTAGTGGTTAGCATCCTAACATAAAAGAGGTCCAGGATTCGATTTATAAACTTTAAGATTTTTGACTATCGCTCAAAGCCCACTGTATTCTAATATTCCTCTTGCACCTACAAGGAAATAAGCAATAGCTTCTGCAAATGTGTATCTCAACTAATACGAAGATCTAGGAATAATAGAAAGTTACGTGAGTGCAACACATTTTTTTTTCTCGTGAGCTTATTACTAGTCGCTTATGGTTAAAAACTTGGACCTTCTCTACTCTTGTACTAACCATTCTTACAAACTCTTATTCCTATATCTTCTTCGTATTAGTTGAGATACACATTTGCAGAAGTTATTGTTTATTGCCTTGTAGATGCAATAGGAATATTAGAATACAATGGGCCATTTCAAGAAAATCAAAATTTCCGAAACATTTTATATGTAAAGGGTGGTTTAGGGTGGGGCTATTTTCTTCAAAATCTTCGTGTCGCGTCCTTGAAAGACATTAAACTTAAATACCAATTTTGGTTTTTAACCGACTTTTGGTTTTTCTCTGTCTGGTCCAGAGGTCCCTTTGCTCCCTGACAGGTCATCTATCTCTAGGCACTGGCTTGTAAGTCCTAGGGGATACAGCTAAACGTTTACAGAAATTGCTAATTTTCTTGGAGTTACATGCGAAATAGGTAATACAGTAGGTTTTAAGCGATAGTCAGATACTTATCCTGACAGAATATGTCCTTAACCTGTCCCACAGCTTTAGTGATAAACTCCCGTCCAGTTTCAACCACCTCATCCGTGGCCTCGGGGAGTATGATATAGACCCCGGGGAAACATACAAACGACCCAGACTAGTGCTAGGCCAATAAGACGACAATGCGATACTACTTGACATTCATCACCACCATCATCAAGTATTCCATAGCAAACACACACACACACACACACACACACACACACACACACACACACACACATTATTATTCCCATCCCCTATATTACTCCAACTCTTCTATCACACTCCTATACCTTAAAAAATCCCTAATCATATTGCCACCCTTAAACCAGCATCAGTTCCTTAACCACCACACCAATGCCAGCAGGGGACCATGTCCCCGCGGGGAGGACAACCCCTCAGTGACACCGTCAACATGGAGTCAGATACTTTAAGAGCTGGTCGCTATGTGATTGTCTTTGATATTCCGTTCTCTTTGCATGGCCAAGAGATAAAAAATAATAACTTTTATCTCTGTAAATATAAAAAAGATATAAAACATTAGTTTTTGCAAAAATTGAAAGATAAACACATCAGATTTTTTAAATTACTAATAGTGGATCAGGAGCCACTGAGAATTGAGAATGTTTGAGAATGGTCGAAGAAACTTAGGAATAACATTTAACGCTGGTTTTAGTGGTCATAATGGCTAAGATACTTATTTTTTTAGCGTTTGGTTGCATGGTGCATTGTAGGTTCGAGTTCTGGATCATGGATCGTAGATGTTCGTGTATTTGTAGATGCGTATAGGTAGCTGTAACTAAAGCAGAAAAACCAAAATGGACACAAACATCAATAGAACATTTGAAGAAGTGAGCATTGAGGATATCTGTAATGTCCTTATTCACTTAAGAAAACTCCTGTTTACAGCTATGGCTAAACTGCGTGCCAGATTTAGGGCAGTAAATCCCGTTCCAGATAACTGAATTATTCACCCAGGAAAATTTAGGGCGCGTGTTGCTTGTGTCCTAGGAGACCTCTGGCGGTTCACACAAAGCAAAACAAAGAAAAAATATTCAAAGTACGCTGGCAGTTGTTGTGTAGCAGATTGCGAAATGTTGGCAAGCCTGGCTGGTGCACGTGAGTGAAGCACCAACCTGGAAATGAGGGGCTTCTCTCTTTGGTAATAGGATTTCTGACGTCCATGCGCAAGGTCTTCTGGAGTCAACTGTGTCATTTACTTTTGCCAGGTGAACGACGCACTACAGCCGTTATGTGATCTTGGGGTCAGTAACATGGGCCCTAATGAACTCCCAAATGCTGCTTGCGGCTCCTTAAATATGTCAATTGATCAGCTGTTTTAGTGTCGGCTTGGGAAGCCAGACACAATTAGTCTAATTGTGTAATATGTCATTATCATTATCACCATCAACAAGGTTGTTCGGTCTCAAAAAGCTGTTCTGTTCATCTTCTTCTCGGCCTACCTGTAGTTCTTTTTCCTGTAGGTTTATAGGTCATAACTAATCTGGGAATGTGGTAATTATCCTCGTTCCTACATGGTGCCTGCAATTATTCCAATATTGGTGAATTTTTTCTGTTAAATTGAAGATTTTAACTCCTTACGCATTTCTTCAGTTCATCTATCTCTATCTCTTAAGGTATAAGCAGCTACATGTGTTTAAAATGGCTTCTGTGCCGCCTCAATCTTACTTCTTGTTTCGTCAATGTCCAACATTCGGATATGTTATAAAGTAATGGGACCACCATTACCTTATATTTGATGAGCGGAATTTGATGATCCAAAACTGATTGAAAAATTATCTATAAATGATTAAACTTACTTAAAAATGACATAATTACTATAAAAAAAAAAAAAAATAAAAAAGAGAGAGAGATTTGTTTAACTTTTCACATTAGTTTACAAAAAGTCATAAATTAATGAATACTGGATATAGCTTCAATACAATAAAGTAGGTATAAAACTAAGATAATTTAGAAATCATATATATATATATATATATATATATATATATATATATATATATATATATATATATTTGTTCCACATATGGAGAATATTAAAAAAATATTGAGAAAATGCTTTTTGAAGTAGGCCTTGCAAAACAAGTCTTAATTCTTCTGAGTTCTGAGATTATAAAACAGTCATAGCGAATTCACAACCTATGAGCTAACCTAAGGGCAAGGGCAGTAGTAACCGACTGTTTTTTTATACGCGCTTATCGCGAAAATGGGAGAACTGACTTGTCTCATCCTAGTTTGAGACATAAATGCATAACTGCAATGACACTTTCTCCCTTTACAGTAGCCAACTTCCAACCTTAATCAGCCCTTTTCAAGCTAACCATTATATTGTGATACCGGTCGCCAAAGAGATCAAGGTCAAGCTACCTCACACCACTGCTTATAAATAGCGACCCGGTGACAATGGCGCGGTTGGAACGTCTATGAGCGTGGCAGAACAAAAGGTTTCCAGACGGTCCAAGAAGCTGTTCACGGACCGGGCTTGTTTACGAAAAGGTGGATTTCGAGAAAAATCCGTGCTACGTCATTTTCGGCTATATAAATGAATGCGCTTTTCAGAAAAGCGAAAAGTATTTAACGAGACAGTTGTTAGCAGTTTTAGTTAAGCCTGGTGGAATGAATGTATCGTCGGAAGTAGCTTGTAAGAGAAAGAGAGAGAATATTAGTTAAGTGTGTGTCTAGGTTACGATCGGACACAACAGCTGTGAGTTGTAAGGTTACGACGAATTGTAGATTGTGCTAACGATAAAAAAGAAGACTGTTTTTGTAATTAAATTTAAGGGTAATAAAGTGAGTTAAAATATTACTGGATTTTGTCAATTTGTCAGACTGGTGTAAGAACTAGGATTTGTCACATTGTCATTTTATCACAATTCCAAGAACGCGAATAAGGATATACTAAGTTCTCATTTGAATAGCAACATTTCTGATGTTTGAAAAGGTATCCTTGTGAAAAAAATTCTATAGTGCATGGTTTATATACCTCAATGTAAATGCAACAAAATTACTACATAAAGACGCATAAAACCACAAAATAATTAAGTAAAACAGAAACATTCTAAAAGTATAAAATTGCATAAAATGATCAATAAACAAAAGAGTAATAAATATGTATTTTTTATAATCTGGGACCCATGATAAGCATTATGTACTTACACATTAGCAATGTCTAACATTCAACAATTAAAATATGACATGCCACCAGAATCCCAACACTGTTTATAATTCGTTGTTTGTGACTATCAACACAAGTATGCGTTAAACGAAAATAATGATATATCAAGTTCCCCTTCTTTTGAATAATTGAATACCTTCGATGTTCCAGTTGCAGTTCTTACTCCCTATATTTGAGTCTACAGTTCATTTCCTTTCCTTCCATATTTGTATTGGTATTCTATAGCAGTTCCCTTTTGCGCTGCGAGATTGCCAGCACCGCATCATCCTGACAGACATGCATGGCGTTCCGACAGGAAGTGTGCCAAACTGGTGCCACGTTCCAATGAAGTGCATCACATCCGTGTTTTGGTGTGACGCTGTCAGATGTCGCCAGTGGTGTGCCTCATTTCACACAACGTTGCTTTAAATTTACTATTTACGTTTCACCTCCTGAAGATCAAACACACGCCGCTCGCTTGAACTAATATTTGACTATTGGTTGCGCAAATTAAGTCAACCTAGATTTGCTGAGAAGCTCATGGCACGAAAAGATTCTACCTTGATCCACATTCCTCTAGTTTTGACAGTTGTAATGGTCTAGAAAAGAAATGTGGTTCATAAAGAGCAGGCGCAGTTCGACCATAAGACTGCAAAGCAGCAGTATTCATTTTTTTTTAACTCTTAGAGACAGTTTGTATCTTTGCCATCATTCGCGATTTTCTAGATGATTTGGATTGCACGCATTTTCATGAAGCTGAGGGGATTGAGGGGTAGGGATAGAAAAGGTAGATTTTGAAATACCCCATGTAACTGCAGGCCATTGCAGATCGTACAGAAAACGAAAGTCATTCTGACTTCGCGTCACGGCGCCATCCTTAATGACTATGAAGTACTGTATTTTGCAAAACATGATGATCCTACTCCACTCCTCTGCCAAAGGCGGTGTTACTTTAAGGTATGGGTTTACAAGGTTTGCGGTTTAAAAGTATAAAGGAACCACAAGACTGCTACATTGTCTCTCGCCCTGTTTATGAGGGTTGCCTTTTGTGTGCTAATGGCTATTACTCAGTGGTGGAAGGAGCGGTCCTCCATTGGAGGCCATCATGATTTGAGAAATTCCTCCCCCGGGAGGAAAGGGTGAGTGAGAGGAGACAAACTGGCCGGACGCAGGAGACACGACAACTGAGGGTAGGATTCCTACAATTTACATATTGAAACTCCCCGGTTGCAGCTCGTACATAAGATTCCCCTCCTCCCATGCAGCTTACACATCCCTTTGGGTACCTGGAACTCGGAGATTGCCCCCGATCTGAGATCAAAGATTCACAGAGAGCATTTTCCCTGCCATGCAACCCCGAGACTTAATCCTGAAACAATCAGGATAAAGGTAAAGTGAAAGGAGAAATGAAGGGAAGGTACAGGAAGTTTGAGGGATGTAATTAACCTTCCCAGCATTCGCCTGGGACGTAGGGAAATCTCGGAATCGAACCCACACGTCCTGAATTCGAGTCACACACGTGACACCACCTCGCTCGATTTAAAGACTATAACGCTATGGTAAATGGATTCTTTGCTTCCTTAAAAAGAAATTACAGATATTTGTTCAGGGTTCGAATACTGTATAGCATTGTGGAATATAATCGATTTACGTAACCAAAGTCTGACATATGTCTCTAGTTAGAATGGCTTCTATTTACTGAAGAGGACTGCAGCACGAGTTCTTTTAATGTAGTAAGGGTAAGAGAAACGCCCCAGATTTAGGAAATTTCTCAGTGTATCCGCGCTTTTGTTTGGTGCAACAGTTTATAGTAACTAGGTGCAAGTTCTGCCCAATTTAGGATATAAGAATAGACTTCCTTAGAGAAAGTAAATTTTCATAGGTACTATTCATATGTTACAACTGCATGAAACAAAATTTAAATACAAAACCCTTAGAGGTAGAGTTAGGAGGGGAATCCACACTGAGCCCAAGCTGGCTACTGTATGTCAGAGCCCTGGAAGGAAGAAATGGAATGAGAGTGAACTATGGGCGTGTGGGAACCCGGGCGAACCAATGTAAGGGCCCCTACCGTGTGCTGGAGAGTCTTTATCTCGACACCAGGGTTCGCCAAGCAGTCACCAGCCGCATGAGTTTCGACTACGTCCACCGGCAAATACAAAGACAGTGTCGAGAACAGCAGCTACAGTGCACAAATCCCCCACAAGGCAACGCTAACTCGCCCATCACCACTTCCGACCCCGAAAGACTGGATTGAAAGGAAGGTGAAATAAAATAGAGGGACAGGAAATTCGAGGGATGTAATTATCTTCCCAGCATTCGCCTAGTGACCCGGGAAAACTCCCGAAAAACCCGCATGGATCAGGAAATTCGGCGTCAGAATCGAACCCACGAGCCTCACACATTACCGCGGAGCCATCTCGCTCGGTAGAGTCCTTATTTAAAAGAATAAGTACGAGATACAACTTTTCACAAAATGTGGATTCTAAGTATTTTTAATATAACTCTTGAAGCAACGACTATACCTTCTACGGACTAACTTGGCTCGAGGATCATAAAAGTGTCTAGTCGCTTCCACTAGCAAGTTAGGGAAAACATATTTTGCTGTCATAAACGCGGGAAGTTCGCCTCTCAGTTTGTGTTGTGTTGTGTTCAGTGTCGGACTATATCGTACCCACTCTTTAATTTTATTCTTATTGCAAAAAAGAGCTAACCGCGCTCCAGTTGGAATCTCGTATAAATTACTAAGTAAACAGATGACACCTATTTTAATTTACCTATTATTTATTAATAAATAATGTATTTGAAAAGCAAAAGTTTGATATAAACAACTCATCTGTAGCATCCTCAGTCGCTGATACAGAGTAAGCACTGGGTGCGTTATTTATGTACTCTTAAGCTACGTTTCTAAACCACAGGTGTGGACTAAATGCTTTACAAAGAATTGTAGAGGCATTTGTTATACGTGACAAAGACAAACAGCATATGACTCTCAACTATTCAGATCCCTGATCCGTCACTTCAGTGTCTATGAAGGCCTCAGTTGTTGTTCGTGATGTAAAAGTGACTAAAAAATACCTAGTCAATGAGGTAGCGTTTCAAAGTTACTCTCGAGACTTTGGGGGGAAACGTTTCTTTTGTCACAGAAATCAATACAAACAAAAAATGTTTATATACAAGACAGTTGTGTTCCTGGAATATTTTACATTGTCTGGAACAAATAGACACTAACAAACTAAAACTATCATGGAGTTTCTATTACGACTATATTGATCCTCTATGTCCAGATAGAAGACATCAAGAAGTATGATCACAGCATTATTCCAACCTTGACAGCTTAAAAAGGCTTTAATTTAAAACTTCCTGACTTTAATGGTAGCAGTTCTTAGCTAAGTTTTGTTGTTTCGAGTGTATTGCATTGCCTTCACATCTGTTGTCATCAGGAAAAATGTTATGGTGCATTTATGTCAGGTCAGGTTGACAAAAAATTGTGGTAAGTACATTTTTGCACAATGAGGAAGAAGTTTGAAAATATATTTTCAATACTGTCTTTCTGTAAAGCATCGCATTCCATACTATTTTTATCTACCTCAGTGAATAATAGGAATGTTACACTAAAAAACCTGATTGTTACACACATGAATTTCTTCTCTTGTATTAACTATCCCTACAAACACTTATTCCTATATCTTCTTCATGTCAGTCGAGATAAACATTGGCAGAAATTATTGCTAGTATTCTTGTAGGTGCAAGGCAAATATGAGGCAAAAACCAGTAGTTGGATAGCTGTTCTATTTTAGGGTTGTCATAAAGACACGCCTGCTAATAGATCTATAGAAAAACACAAGTATAAAAAAATCGTATAATGTAAAACAACTTAATAGATGAAGTGTAATAATATGAAAAATTATACAATTTGGAAATGGGACAGCTAACCATTATAGAGTTGTTTATTTAATTTAGTGTGGTATAAAGATGATTGTGTAAAATATACAAAGAATTACAGATAATTTATAAACCAATATCCTCTAAAACGCTTAATTACAATTCTAAACATCGGAACAAATTAACAGTAAATTTATTAATGATTCCACGAGCACCAAAAAGTAAACCAATCACTTTCCAATTTCAAATTTGTATTTGTCTCTTAAGGAATGAAAGGCTTAGAATGCATTTTTTCCCTTGATCAACCTCCTTAATTTGGTCTACATATATATATATATATATATATATATATATATATATATATATTTTTTTTTTTTTTTTTTTTTTAATGGGATTGTAGGGTCTAGAATTAATCTCCTATTTTGTTGCCTGACAATGACAATTGCGTCCATTCTTTCATGAAAATAAGGTTAGAAGGTATGTTGTCAACGTAAATATCGCCATTTCGAAACCATCACAATGTATACATTACAATAAATCGTAATTAATTATTCCTGGATATAAGTATCTTCTTACTAATGTTTCTACAAACTAGTATCTTCTAAACTTAAGCTTCTAAACTTAATAAGAAATGTGTATATATGTCACCAAGTAATAGCAGTATCATGAAAATCAAATGCCTTGTCATGGCTACAGTAGGCCTTGGGCGATAGTCACATATTTTAAAGCTGGTCTATATGAAGGGTTTGAAATTCCGTTCTCTTTGCATGACTAAGATATAAAAACGTGAATAACATTCTTCCGTTTGATAAAGGTATAAGTGTTGCAAAGTTCAAACAAATAACAAGGAATACCTCCGAAATGGTTCACTCCACAAAAAATTGCAATTGAACATAGCTTGTATTTCAACGAGATCTATATTTTTTACTTTCTCTACTGGTAAGTAGGGGAAGTATTGTTTTCCACCCAAAAATTCGATGTCGAGATTTCACCGGAAATACATGTTTTGAGGCCTCCTGAATCCAAAAAAAGCATTTTTAGAAAAAGGTCCGTGTATGTGTCTGTGTGTGTGTGTCTGTGTGTCTGTGTGTCTGTCAGTCTGTCAGACTGTGGGCAGCATAACTCAAAAACGAAAAGTCGGTTAGAAACCAAAGTTGGTATTTAAGTTTAATGTCTTTCAAGGATGCGACACGAAGATTTTGAAGAAAATAGCCCCACCCTAAACTACCCTTTACATGGAAATTTTTTGGAAAATTTTGATTTTCTTGAAAATGGCTCTAACGATTTTGATTAAAATGTCACATGTTTGAGATATTTTTATGACAAATGAAATGTATATCTTGAATTTTCTGGCTATAGCTCATGTAGCTCAGGCCTACGTTGTTTACTGTGTCGAAGCTAAGAAGAAAATTCCCTAGCAGCGGTAAAAAGAAATATTTACATGAAAACACGTATAATCTGTTATAATGCATATTTTACATTTCAATCAGAGTAATATCACAGACATTCCAAGGATTGTATGAGTGAACGGAAAGCTCTCGCCGCGACAAACTTTTTAATTTTTCAGGTAGTGAAAATATCAAAAATCGGAGTAGAACTACATATATTATATTACGGTGTAAAAATATAGATGTGTTTGTTGAAAACATGGATGTTACCAAGTAAATTTACGTTTCAATCAGAATAATTATGAAATTTCATGAATTATCTGAGTGAGTAATAAACTAACAATGCCTTGAATTCTGTTGTTATTTTTATTGTTATATTGCTATTGTTGCATTTGTTAACGTTATCTTTCTTTACACCTATGCTTTTTATTTTTTGTATTGTTATATTCAGTATCGTTATTTTGACTATTGTTATATTTGCTGTTATTTTATTAGTTCTGTAAAGTATTAAGTGGTTTTATTGGTTTCTTTGCGTCTCTTTCTTATTTTATTTGTTTGAAGTAGTCTTTGCCTCAGGACCATGGCGTCAATGGATGTACGAGATGAATTATATACCCTGTAATTTTCCTCAAACCGATTGCTAAATTAGTGTTCATTATACGAGTAATTTTGTAGCACATAATCGTTTTAAGTCAGTAAAAATCTAGTTTTCTTAAACATTATGATTTGAATTCGCACCACTCTGCAGCGGTATGATTCGAAACAAAGCTTGGGTCAACGAATGTAATTTTGTATTACACATCTCATGTTCTGAATCGCGCTTACATCATTGCATTTATAGTCGTGAATAGAGAGTAATTAGCAGTTTTTTTCTTGTATGTGTACTCTTCAATTGTGGACATTTGAACATGATTTGGACACTTGGTTACTTACCATTGAAACAAATGTAGATTAAGATTTGCACGAATTTTGGCGCGAAGGTATGCACACAGGTAGTTGCATCCATGACGTCACAACATGAATCAGAGCTACAGTTGTAAACAAAACTGCGTTTACGTGTCACTGTAGAGACCAAAATACAAATAAACTGTTGTGTGATCGACAAAGTAGACGTAAGAAACTTCCAAACATTAAAATTTCTCCGAGTTCGAATCTCGGCAACCGCAGTCAAATGTGCCAAAGGACGGGGAGGGCCCACGTAAAATAATCGGTGTGGTGGCACGCGTGGATGATGACGGGGTATCATTTAACTGCGGCTGCATGGATTTTGCTTCTTTTCTTAAAAAAACACTACAATATAAATTGTAAAAAAAAAAAGTAATTTTGTACAGTTCAGAACAACTCAAATACATATGTTTAACTGGTGACGAACAGTATAACAAGAATATAGCCGATAAAACCGTTAAAAGTATTACAAGTAGGCAAAAAATGCATGTGTCCATTATAATGGACACCGGGACTGAAAGGGTTAAAGAAGCCAATAAGACACGGCCAATACCGGAAACCAAAGAAGTATGAGACAATTATAATGAATATTTAAATGAATTGGCAATATATGACACCTCTTTGTAAGAGCCGTTGAAAAAGTCGTCCGTTTTTCGTGCAACTTCATCTGATATCAAAATGACCTAATTTCAAGTGTGCCGTCATAACACATGGAATTAAGAAATAAATGTCTGATGCCTTGTTTGTTTCTCGATATTAGACGAAGCTTCTGACATTAATAATGAAGGACAGCTCTGTACCGTTCGTTATATAAATATTGTGACTTTTTTGGTGGAGTGTGAAGTAAAAAAGACAGATGTAGTCGGGATAAAGATACACTTTTATTTCCTTAAACAGTAACTTTTTACACTCGTTGCAACAGCAAGAAAGTCTTTTCCGATTCACTCACAGCACGGCTCCGAACTAATAACACAACAACTGTCCCTTCTCCGTCGGCACGACTCCTCAACGCATCACATACGTCTGTGTATGTGAAATACAAAGCAGAAGATTCCAGAAGCCTCTATCCTTTTCTCTCTTTCGGCAAGCGCCCCAACAATGCGGCCATTCTCTGTCTCTTTCCTTCGGCTCCTTTGCGGTAGTGCCGACAATAATGCGATGGGTGACACTGCTCCCTCCTCAGAGCTGGTCGTCCCAGCACTATCACTGCGGCATCTCCCTTGCGCACCGGTGGACTAACCCATCGAACCTCTTCCCCAGGAGGCACGATCCTAGGTATCACTGTTGGATAGTGTCCCTTGGTCCGGGTAGGACGATGTATGCCATCCTGCTTCGAAATCCTGCAACAGTACCGCCGGCCTTGACGGTCCCTCGTCCAGTTGCCCTTCTTCCTGGTGTGTTGACGGGCCATCCTGCGCACTTGGAAACGGTTAACTGAGTACCATGTCCGCCGACCTCTCTGGCGCACCTTCGCAGCCACCTTGCTTCCGATGGGTCCGGCAACAACCCCCGCCACATCCGCGCGAGTCACGTCCACCGCTGCACTCGTGTTCACTCGTGCTCGGCACGGCCTCTCCTGTATCCTGCCGTCCACGATGATGTCCGCCATTCTTCCGTTCATGGCACTATGCGTCAGGTGATTGGATGGCTCCGACGGTCCCCTCATGTCCTACGCCAAGTCGGTTCTCGCGTGTTGCTCGTTTGCTTGTGCGCTTCCCTGCTGATCGTCCTCCACGTCATATCCTGGTTGGTTACGTATCCGACACACTCCTCCAGAGGATCCTCGACGACGTTCCTGAACTTCCCCTTTGTCTTCTCCGAGACGTACACTTTCGTTATCTGAAACGGGCGCAACTGTCGCCTCGGCCACTAGGTGCTCCCTCCCCGGGTCCGCGCTATTCCGTCTGCCCCTGGCATCCAGTACTTTGACGCTCTCGTCAACTCTTACTACCAGGGCGCCAAGACGTTCCCCGTCGTCCTCCACGGCGTCCACATGCTGGCAGAGGTCTTCCACCTTTTCGCCGAGTTCTTCCACGTCTTCCGTCACGCCAGTCAGTTCGCCGAGTTGTTCCACGTCTTCCCTCATATCATCTGAAACGGGCGCAACTGTCGCCTCGGCCACTAGGTGCTCCCTCCACGGCTCCGCGCTATTCCGTCTGCCCCTGGCATCCAGTACTTTGACGCTCTCGTCAACTCTTACTACCAGGGCGCCAAGACGTTCCCCGTCGTCCTCCACGACGTCCACATGCTGGCAGAGGTCTTCCACCTTTTCGCCGAGTTCTTCCACGTCTTCCGTCACGCCAGTCAGTTCGCCATCAATTTTCGCCGATAGCTCCGTCTTCATCTCTTTCAGCTCGGCAACGAGGTTGTCGTTTCTCGTCTTCATTTTGGCAGCGAGGTTGTCGTTTGCCGTCTTCATTTCGGCGAATAATTCTTTCATCATTGCCATCATCCTGGTTTCCGAATCTCCCTCCATCTTGGTTCTAACGTTGCAACTTCTAACGACGATGTAAGGAAACTAGAAGCATTTCGACGGATCCCACCTCTGACACCAGTGTGACTTTTTTGGTGGGGTGTGAAGTAAAGAAGACAGATGTAGTCGGAATAAAGATACACTTTTATTTCCGTAAACAGTAACTTTTTACACTCGTTGCAACAGCAAGAAAGTCTTTTCCGATTCACTCACAGCAATGCTCCGAACTAGTAACACAACAACTGTCCCTTCTCCGTCGGCACGACTCCTCAGCGCTTCACATGTACGTCTGTCCCTTCCGTCGGCATGACTACTCAACGCTTCACATACGTCTGTCCACTGTCTGTCGCACTTTACCGCTATTTATATCTCCCAGGCACTATTCTGGAAATTTCAGTTATTGCGGTGAAATACAAAGCAGAAGATTCCAGAAGCCTCTATCCTTTTCTCTCTTCGGCAAGCGCCCCAACAATGCGGCCATTCTCTGTCTCTTTCCTTCGGCTCCTTTGCGGTAGTGCCGACAATAATGCGATGGGTGACAATATTGACGGAAATGTTGAAGAGAGGCTCATTGGTTTACAGATGAAAGCTCTGACAGAAAAGCATTTTCTCTTTTGAATGACAAGGGATGAAAGCTCCGAAGGGTAATTCTGTTTAAGTTGGGTTATATTTTAGTGACTTTACAATATTCATTGTATGGCATACCCGAGTCTGATAGGCTACGCCACTGCTTTACCTCTACAAACTACAGATGTGTAGTAAGATTAGTAAAATATATCTATATACATTGACTACCCATAAGCATGGTCTATGGAGTTAAGGATATTTAAAACGCCTACATACTTATTTCGCTCCAAGTTGGCGGAAGACCATGATATGTAGGTACAGACTGTACTGTGAGTGTAGATTGCCCACTAGTAGAGTGATAAGCATTCCGAAGTAAAAATAGAAGACAAGTCATTCAACCTGGTCGATGTTGAACCTTCCTAGGGGTTTACGTACCGTAAGTAAAACGCTCAACATCTTCTCATACAACCGGAATTAACCATTCCTCAACTTAGAATAAAATAGTGTATCGCAAAGCGTTTTTGAATTACTGATTTTTAAATTAAAGAGAAGGAAATGTTAAACAATAGAAAATTTAAACAGTAAAATTTAAAAACTATTTCTAATTTAAATCAGCACATCTTCATGGGATGGAGAATTCGATACACGGTAAAATAAATTTATATGTACAGTTTGTAATTGTATATTTATAACTTAGATGTGAGATTAAATAATTCCTCGTACATTCCGGTCCTTTTGGATGCCTTAGACCCTCACGGGCATAAAGCACTTGCCACATTAACATAAACAAGTAATCTTGTATTCAAGTTTTCCAAAAACAATACAAAAGTTAAGTGTTGCACTCACATGACTTTCTCTACTCTTGTACTAACCATCCTTACAAACTCGTATTCCTAAGTTGAGATAAACACTTGGACAAATTATGTTATTGCTTATTTCGCTGTAGGTGCAAGGGGAATATAGAATACAGTAGGCTGTGAGCGATAGTCAAATTTTTTAAAGCTTTGAAATCCCGTTCTCTTTGCACACTTCACATATAGGTAAAACATTAACAACGAGGTTCCATTTCACGAGTTTTCCGAAACTGACACAAATAACAAGGAATATCTCGAAATGGCTCACTCTACAAAAAAGTTATTCAGAAAAAAATTGTGTTTTAGAGAGATCTACATTCTTTGTATAGTAAGATTTTGTCTATCTCTTACGGTTTACGAGTTATTCAAAAGTCATCCAGAGTAAATACGACTACATGGGCTATATACATTTCATTTGCTATAAAATATCTGAAACATATGTCATTTTAATCAAAATCGTTAGAGCCATTTTCAAGAAAATCAAAATTTTCGAAAAATGTTCCATGCAAAGGCTAGTTTAGGGTGAAGCAATTTTCTTCAAAATCTTCGTGTCGCATCCTTGAAAGACATTAAACTTAAATACCAATTTTGATTTTTTACCTACTTTTCGTTTTTGAGTTATGCTGTCCACAGACACACACACACACACACACACACACACACACACACACACACACACACGGAACTTTTTGTAATTTTTTTTTATATATATATATTCAGGGGGCCTTTAAAACATATATTTCCGGTGAAATCTCGACAGGAACTTTTGAGTGGAATACAATACTTCCTCTACTTACCAGTAGAGAAAGTAAAAAATCAGATTCAAGCCAGTTTTCCTCAGGCAACTATAAAACTTTGTATAATGATGTATTCCAAAACAAGGCAGCTGTAAAACGCTTCAGACGAGGGAGGATGGAGTGATAAAGTAACCTAGACACTTTGGCATGCCTGTTATTTATAGCTCTAAACAGAGCTTTCTGTAAGGGAACAGCACCCGCTGCCAACTTGGCGACACAACACATCCAGACATTTCTTTTTGTAAAATTACGTCACGTGCAAAACTGGCTATTCTGCGAGGCTGTGCTCGTGAATGGCAAAGACGCCGACATAGTGGGAAAATAGCGTTTTCACTTTTAGATCTCACTTATTTTGTGCTCACACTTATTCGAGGAAAAGTGTATGGATTCTGAGAAGCATTATTTATATTGGAGCACTGCCGAAGGAAGGCCAATTGGAATCGCATAACAATAATCTGGTTCAAAGCTCAAGCCTAACACTTGGAAGCCATGTGCAGAAATTTTGTCAAGTTGTTCCCTGTAGGTGCAGGTTCCTTCAGCAGCTGTGGTGCGAAGCTACGCACCCCTAACACTCGTGAAGCTAGAAGTTCAGTTTGTCCAGATCGTCCTGACACTCCATATGCGCAAGAGAGGAGAAGTTAGAAGAGATTGGAGTGGTGGGGGACAAGCGAGTGATGTTACAATTCAGGTAGTCACATACATAAGCAGTGTATGTTTACGTAAGCCGCCGCTGCGTCCCCCACCTCTGCCCACTACAGGCATCATTGGTGGGGTGCAGTACCTCCCGGACCTAACGAGGCTGAGTGCACCCCGTTTCAGACCTCTCAGCGGGGGAAAGATCCCCATGTTGATACCGGGGATCGAACCCGGATCCTCCGCACCAGATGCAAGCGCGCTACCAAGTGCGCTACGGAGGCGGTCGCATGTGTTCGTATTGTAAACAATTATTGCGCAATATCACATTCAGAACAAGTGATATACTAATCCCCATATCTATTATGCAGGTGCTATTTTGCATCTATGCTTCAGGAGTAGGGGAGTGCCACGACAATCTGGACGGCTGTACGTGGGGCCGAACATCTGAGCTCTTTCCCTAGGGGAGCTATTCGGATTGGGTTGGTCCCAATCCCTCTGGGAGATTGGGTACGTCTGGGCGAATGCCCAGGCGGTGTTGTAAGACGGCTGAATGTCCTTCGGTATTAACCTGGATAGTTAGTACACGGCGTGCTAGGTCTCTGTTGGTCCTACCAAGGTTTTCATAGTCTTCCCTTTTAGAGTTCATCTACGTAAGTCGTAGCCACTTCCGTCCCTGCGAAAGGGGGCGGAGGACTTTTAGAATCAAGGCATTTCCTAATGAAAAGTTCTACGCAGTGAAGAACTACTCGTTATAGGATTTCCGTGGTTTCCCCGGGTGGACAGGCGAATGCTAGAATGGTTTACTTTTCACCACGACTTTCGTGTCCATCGTTTCCTGTACCAATCATTTTCATCATCTGTTTCAGGATTGAAGGGCCGGGAGGTCTTCGGCGTGTAACACCTGGGCGATGGTGGTGCGCCTCTAACAGATCCGTTCTAGTCAAGCGGCTTCCCGGGAACTCAGGATTTGTGTGCAGGCTTGGAAGCGTTCAATATATCATCGTTAGGGATCCCGTTTACGCTTGTGTAAATCGTCTCCCGGGTCTGGTCGATCTTTGGTTCCCTCCCTCAACTCTTCCTCCCAGAGGTCGCGTTCGAAGCAAAAACGGCCATATTTACCTAAGTCCGGTTGCGAGGGCCCCTCCATATTAATATTGCCTTCACTTATCAAGGCATCCTTGTGGAGCGAGCGATGCGGGCTGGCGTCCCACAAGGGGCAATCATGTCACCCTTTTTGTATATACTATTCACCAACGATTTCCCAGTGGACGCCAGATGTAAGGTCACCATGTATGCTGACGACACTGCAATATACAACCACCATAGAAATCCACGTTTCGGCCTTGCAGAAATGCAACGTTATGTTAAGAACTTCCTCTCATGGCAACATGACTGGAAATCAAAATTAATTCCAACAAATGCCAGCTGATTCATTTCTCTAAGCGGCATCACACTTTGGCAATGGACCTAACGGTCGGTGGTCAGGTATTGCACTGTCGTCGGCAAGTTAAATACTTAGGGGTTACATTGGACCGCACAATGTGCTGGTCCTCCCACATAAAACATAGCGCCAACAAAGGCAGACAGCGGCTAAAGTTATGCGCCCCCATCTTCCGCAGCAAACAGCTGCAATTGAAGTCCAAACTCGTCCTGTATAAAGCTTTCATCCTGTCAGTGGTTCTTTACGCGTGTGTGGCCTGGGCAAACGCCTCAAAAACCGCCCTGAAGAGTATCCAAACCCTCCAAAACCTCTCCCTCCGGAAAATCCTCTCTGCTCCCATCCTAACCACTAACCAAACCCTTCACCAGGAAACCCAGATCCCATCCATTCCCGAGGCAATAACAAAAAGAGCCACTGTCGCGTGGACGCGCATCAGAAATCACCAAAATGACGTGATTGCCAATATTGGCAAGGGCGAGCCAAAGCATCGTAAACATGCTAGAATTAAAATGTTCTAGACATTGCATGGCTCGCCGATTGATGCGCACCCATGCAACCCAGGCCCTAGGCCACACACTCCGGAAGAGGTCTGTGCCTCGGAAACGCCACAGGAGCTGCAACCTGATCCGCACAGGAAAACCGCGGAAAAACTGTAAATAGTGAAGTGTATATAGTGCAGTATGTGTAAATATGTATATACGAGCGCGCGCGCGCGCGCGCGCGTGTGTGTGTGTGTGTGTGTGATGGGACATATGTGTGGTATGCCCAGGAGTGAGTGAGTGTATGTATCCGTGTATATAAATAAAAAATAAATAAATAAAAAACGGACAATTAAAGGACTCAGAATACGCCCAAAAACTGTTCTCGATGAGCTAAAGCTACTCACCGTATGGGTTTTTTGATAAGAAAACGCAAACAAGAGTACCCATGTAAATATTATAAATTGTAATTAATGTAAGCCGGGCCCCTCTGTACCGGCACCAGGCAAATTTTTCCTGATTAAAATAAGTTGAAGTTGAAGGCATCCTTGTAACCAGGACTGCCGACTGCATTTCTCTTTGTAAAAGAACTATCTACAGAGACGTGATAATTTTTAGGTTATGGTTACACTGATGTATGCGAAGTAAATGTTGGAACGCACGCCCATTGCGATTAACACAAAGAGTGCATCGGCGTGCACTATTCTGCCGTATTCTCGCAAAGACACCTGCTATTTCTCTGATTTAAAAGTTTTTCGGTCTAATTTTGAATAGTAACGCTGTGATTAACTACAAACAACGAGATGTTTTTGTTTCTGTGTTCTGTGTTGCATTGTTGAATTTGCCGTAAATACTTCAACTGGGTGGGAGGCAGTAATTTATGTCTCTATGACATTAACTCGTCTAGCGCTTAAACGAAGCATCGCAGCAAAAAACTTTCCTTAACAAAAAGTGTTTTAAATAACATCTATCAGCTCCCAAAGTTTGTCGGTCTAATTTTGGGACGTTCTGTATTCTCGTAAGGGTTTGAGTAATATCCTCTGGAAACAGCATCGTATATGTTGAGACCAAGTATTTTCTGATTCTCTTGCGCCATATTTGCCGTAAATCTTCACACTAAGTCAGTCAGAATGTCGTGGTAGGCTATTGATGTAGCGTAAAGTGACATGTGCTGAAATCGCCCACGTGGTTTTAGCGTTTACAATAAATCGAGAACGTGTCCAAATACTCGCTATTAGCTTGTGCGGTAAACAGATTAAATAAAACACAAACAAGTATTTAAATCCAACCTAGAATTCTCCAAATCCGGTTCTTAATCCACTTCCATTAATATATACAACGGTTGATCATAAACTTTAATATTGGTGTATCCTAAAATCCAAATATACGAATATTACCAAATTAAACATAGGAAACATTTAAGAAACAGATGGAATTTACTTAGATGAACTGTAAGATCCGTGGCAAATAAGGTTTTTATGGAAAATGAGACCTAAAAGACATCAGGGATCCATCTATCGGTGACGAAGTTTATTAGGCTAAATGTCTCTAGCCTTTCTGTCTTCTGAGTTATTTTCTGCTAGACCGCAATCCAGGGCACGACACGACACTGGTGGGCCAAACGGACAGCGCACTTTCCGTCTCGCAATTAACTCAATACAACTTTTAAAACATTTAAAGATATCCAAAGTAATAGAAACAAAAATACAAGAACATCAGACTCGAGCTTCTACGCCCTAGACAAGCTACGAATAGCTAAAGTTCTCCTCCAACAACTTCTCTGGATATTGAAAGTAAACCAGGAATCAGAAGGAAATCCAGAAAATCTGATTTCGTAACAAGACCAGAATTTATAATTTATCTAAAAGCTAGGAAAAATGCCTTTGTTGAAATGGAAAAGGCAGCAGCAGCGAAATCCCGATAAATTGGAAGAGGTTTACCTATGAGAAAGAGAATATTTGCAAGGAATGCCAACAGTGTTACAAGGAAGAAGAACAACAACAACTTTGTGCAGCGCCTCAATTTTGTGCTAAAATTATATAACTGGTGACAGTGACTAAAAATAATGTTCAATTGCGTAGATCAGCCGTTGTACAGCTAAAGCAGTATGTTAAGCGCACAGGGGAACTTTAGACTGAAAAACAGCTTTCTAAGCTCCTACTGCTTAGGCAGTACAACCGAGGGCAGGTAGATAAATGCTGAACACTTTCATTGCAACCAGCCAAGTATTCTCAATACAGAGCAAAGCATAAAACTTCACCTTCTGAGAGTTCACTCATTGCAGGGAAGTGGGACAACAGCGTTACCGGTTTGTATTTGAAAGCAGGTAAGTACTCGTAGTATGAAAGCAAGTGATACAATGTAGCATAATATGACAAAATGCTATCCCTGAAAATTCAGCTTGAAGGCGGAGAGAGAGAAGGGTGGCAGAACCTTACTGCCTATAGCAACTGCGGAGGGGATGTTGCCATAAAAACCACACGGGAACATGCCTCTCCAATAACTGTCACAAGTCGCTTATTGTTTAAAATAAACTATTGGTAAGCTGCTTTTGTTGTAAACATATACAAGAAGCTATTAACACACACACACACGTACACACACGCACGCACTCACGCGTGCACACACGCACGCACACAGGCACATACAGACAGACAGACAGACAGACATACAGACAGACACACACACACATACATATATACATACATGCATACATAGAGTCCTCCGCAAGATTTAAGAAGAGAGGACTTCAGCCAGAGTTTATCCCTCACACGAGATTACACCTTACATGCAAGAGCTTTCGAAATTTTGTAATTTTTCACAAACAGCTCAAGGGTTTTAATTAAAATACCATATATTTAAGATATTTATATGACAAATTAAATTTATATTTTGAATTTTCTGTAAATAGCTTGTGAAGTCCTCCTCATTTGGAAGAAATTTTTAATAATTTTGTATAACGGGCAAACTATAAGAAGTGGATAAAATCTTTCTATTCAAAAAAGTATAACTGTGTTTACACAACACAATTTATTTCAAATAATTTTTGCAACTTTAGCCATTTCCGAGATATCCGTCATTACTGGCTTGAATCCTTCAATACCGTTTTTTTTTTTTTTTTTTTTTTTTTTTTTTTTTTTTTTTTTTTTTTTTTTTTTTTTAAGCGCTGTCGATATTCAGTTTCTCTCGCGATGTCATGGAAACAGCATGGAATTTCCAGGTCAGCGTGCTGGCTATTGATTCCTTTTCCTGTGTCTCCATTTAATTTACAAGGATACATGTAATGAAGTTATTTCTGAAAAGTGTTGCCTCGATTAACACGAAGTAAATAGAAAAGTAAGCATTCGCAAGAATAGTTTGCAGAACCTATATAGAAATACATGACAGTGGATAGAAGGCAATGTGAGTGCAATAGAAAAAAAAGTTATTTCAAGCCGTAAGTCACTATTCGTTTCTTCTGGTGGCCATGAAAATCATAGAACGACCCGATTTTTATAAATCTATAGCTTTTACTTATCTATACTTTTTATATATACAAACAAGTGTGTAACGAAAGTTTATAACGAATAATAAGTAGACAGAAGAATAGTTTTTAAAAGTATGAGTAGAAAAAGTCGTGTGAATGTCACGCGTTACATATTTTCTTTCGTCTTTCTTTGGTATGGAAGATCATATTTTTTCTATATATGGTACCTCAAACTGCGTATTAGTTAAACTTTTGTGACACAGACTCCTTCAAATATCATCACATTATACATATTAAATATTGCTTCATTATTGGCGGCAATGGCTAACAGTTGACCTTGAGCAATTGTTGGCCGTTCATTAGCTGATAAACAGGTACCAGATGAAACTTCAGTTGAATTAACTAAATTGTGGTACTGTTGAGGTATTTGAGCCATGTCAGGCGCGTTTGACAATCTGATTTCTGGAATCCAAACTTCATGAAAGTGCTGACCAAGATTTTGAGCAAACTGCCACTTTAAGGAGTATTTTATAAATGTAGTCATTTGTTTATAATGTGCAATGATTGAGTTTAGTTTTAGCTCCTGTAGCAGCTGCTGCTATTACTGAAAGGCGCATAATAATTAGACTGTCTATTCTCCAGCTGCAGTTCTGCAGTTACTATGATTTAGAAACAATCATCATATGAGTAGGTTAGTCATAACACACATGATCTAGAAAATACAAAATGGAGGTGGCACTAGATTACAATTCAGTTTTCTGCGTAGAATATGATTCCGGAGAAACTGGGTATCATTTCTCACCATGTTTAAATGGGTGACAAACTTCCCAGTTTATGACAAAGTGTCTTATGATCCTTAGGGTCTTGTGAGTTCTGTTCCGTCACTTTTTCGACCAATCAGCGATCGGTAGCTCCCTCACTTCTCTTCACCCTTCGCCACAATATCGCTCTGCACTTGCGTTGAGGAAGGACTGTGCTCTCAGTTCCTTATGAATAAAATCAAGTTCAGTGATTAAATTGTAAATATTTTCACGCATATAAGGGAAGAAAAGTCACGTATTCCACCATGGAAACGTGCAACTGCTACAGAAATGTGGTAAAGAAACCAAACCAAATTAGCAAGGTTGCCAGCAGAAATTGCTATCTATCAAATTGCAAAGATAAAATAAGCTTTAACGTTCCAAAACAGTTGTTTAATTAATTTTGATTGATTATTTAATTTATTTCAATCGTCAGCTAGCTCCTTTTGTTGGTGAATTTCTAGGGTTGTTTTTAAATATTTACCGTCAAAACTCACATCCAAATTAGTCATTTTCTGAATTCGCATGATCTGGAGATTAGAGTCAAAACTTACATGATCCATTATTTAAAGCCTAATATTTTTCATTCTTTCACAAATAAACACAATTTGAAAGGCAATTCGTAATATTTAGGCATATTTTTCCACCCAAATGGAAATTGAGTTTAACTAACACAAATTGGTTTTCAGTTGTTTACCAACATTTAGGTTTTTGGATCATGTGACTTATGACTTTAACCAACTCATATAATCAGCTAAAAGGTTACAAATTATTCTTAGCCATTTATTTTTCTTGGGAAGCAAATTGTATCTCAAAGCAAAATTAGCAAAGTGCTCTAACTTTGTGTTCTAATTGTTGTCACATATTCCTATAATTATAAATTTAGCTGTATTGTTTATTTGTTTATTCATTTATTTGTTCATGTATTGATTTTGGTGAGTTTGACGTTAGCCATATGGAACAGGAATGAATTAAGTAGGTGAGAACATGATCTAATGAGCTCACGGTCCAAAAAAGTCACAGATAACCGACATTCGTTTATCATGATATGGGAAAACCCCTGAAAGCTCCAAACGAAATTAGGATCTTGTAAATGTGAGGCAGAAGCGTTACTGCAAGCTCAGAGAGGTGACTAAATTGTATATGTAGCTTCACTTTATATTGTAATATATATTTCGTTGAGTAATTATCATTAATTCCAAAAATAGGTCGACATTATGGCTTAGAAATCTATTAATTTTCTCGTCAAGCGATAGTTGTTCGAATGATAGCCAGCTCAACAGCTGTTTGCAGTATTTCTTCATTCTGAAAACATTACTGCCCGCATTGCATTTAGAGCTACAATTTATTTGACATAAGACCTTCGCAACAGTAGCATGTTGGCGGCATTTAAAAACTGCAAATATAAGTACTTCAAAGTAACAACGTAATAGCTGACATTCCATTTGGCAACAACGCACAATTCCCATTAGATAGTCGCCTTATGTAAGCTCAGGAATATTCTTCTCTCATCCGAAATATTCACAACTGAATTATTTTATTTCTTTCTTTTAATACCGGAGTTATTGACTTGTAAGATTAATCATTTTATAAAGAAGTGGTAGGAAGATACATGGGCGTCGGCAGACTTTTTGCTGGGGGAGGGGGCCGCACGTTGGAAGTTTATAATCAAACAATATTAATTAACTATTTTGTAGTCTTTGTTGCGGATAACCGTATTAGTTTGTGCGAAATAAAGTTTTCTTTACATTAAAATTAAAATAATAGTCTAATAGTAATTGATTGCACATTAAGTTCTTTCATTTTCAAGGGGGGGGCGGGTAATGTAAGAAGCACGATTTATCATTCTATCAGTGGATAAGAAGTCATTAGCCAGGCAACTGACATGTCGAGGAAAAGCGATTACTTACAAGTCAAATAGCTAGGGCAATTAGGCGTTCCGGCGAATTTAATCAACGAGAAACCCATTAGCTCAAGGCTCAGTCAATTAGAGTGTTCAGAAATCAGAGAGTTGTATGAAAATGCACTTATATCAGTTCTGAAAATTATAAAGCAAAATAATTCTTAGAATTTAGCAAGTCCAAGCGTAAAAGTTATCTTTCAGATGCGAATAAGAAGATTAAGACTTGGCAACGAATAACGTAGGAACTTTGGTGGAGTAGTGACTCATGAAGTAAGCGAGACTAATGTAGATAAAAGAGCGTGTATTTCTCTACTTAGTTTGTGTCTCACAGTATTTTATACAGAAATGTTTTGCTGTGATCGATTATCAGCAGTCCGTAGCGCTTAAAGATCGCGCTCGGGTTATCATTTGAGGTAGCCGCAAGGGAACCCGTAAGTAAGAAGAAGCAACAAAAAGGGTGTTGGGAAAGCTGCACAGAATTCAGTGCTATAAAAACCATCTCAAACATGTCCCTTTGCCTCCTGAGCCAGTACTTAAAAGATAGAAGCTGTTGAACTTCTATTGTGAACATTTTGAAGGAGTCCAGTCAGTGGAGAACAATGTTCTCTTCAGAAGTAGCTGTTTCCATACGTGAATCTCAGGACATCTTTAAATATCCGAAAGTGGCAAACTCCTGTGCTTACATCAAAAGTAACTTCGGTTGGTTGCCTAGCACCATCTTCTTTATCTTTTTTTTATTTTACGACACTCTTGAATATAAAAGACATTCATTTAGCGTCCTCCTCCAATGTAATACTAAATGACATGTATTTGTCGTTTAGCTTCCTTTAATACTTTAAATAAGCTGCTTTTTCATGAACTATGCTTTTAGAGTTTAATTTTACATTTCCTGATATGTTTAATAATTTTGCTGAATACTAATTTTGGATTATAATTCAAAATATTTGTTATTTTGATAGGTCTCAGTATGCCCAAATTGTAAATTGAACTCAGAAACTCATTGATTTCGTTCTTATACAAGTTGCAACCTAATAATGTGTGCTCTAAGTTTCCATATTCACCGCAACTGCAGTAGGGAGATTCTTTGTTCATCTTAAACAAAAATACAGAGGTTAGTGCATAATTAAGTCTCATTTTGATTATGCTGCACAAGTCTTGTCTAGGATAGTACATATGCTTGAACTAAGGATTAGAATTTATATTCTTTATCCAATCGTCTTCAGGATGTTCCTTTAACCATTGTGAGGTTGTTGTACATTTATATGATGGAAGATATCTTTAGATGGTAATTGTACATTTATCTTTCTTGTTGTTTGGCCAATATGTGTGCTTCCATGTTACCTTCTCTGTTTTTGTGACCAGGAACCCTTACAAACTTAATTTGACAATTTTCTTGATGGGCATAATACACGTTTAATTTTATATCCATCTCAATTAAATTCAGATTACATCCAAGTCCAAAATTATTTAATTTATTCAAAGCGCTTAGAGAGTCAGAAAAAATTATGCTTATTTTTATCTTATTTGTAGTGATATAATTTATCGTACTTCTAATAGCAATAAGTTCAGGAGAATATATTGAAAATTCATCACTTATTTTAACTTTAATATGATCATTGAATTTACTTAAATAAACCGCTGCACCCACATCACCTTCTCTATTTCTGAATCCCTCAGTGAAAAAATAATCCCATGTGTTAGCAGGATAAGTATAGTATTCTCTGTATAATTGTACCACATTGTGTACATCTTTCATGAAGGTATTTGTATCAACATCTAACTGAAAATGAAGTAGGTATATTCCAGTGAACACAGTATATAGGGTGCCTAGGAGTACCATTTTTCTTTACCATTTTTCCATATAAAATCCATATGTACATGATACTGAAGTTTTCCCTGAAGTAATTTAAACTATTACTATTATTGGTTATATACAATTGATCCAAAGACATCACAAGTTTATCTTCCAAGCAGTAACCCAACTTAACCACAAATTTACAACTTAGATGTAATTGTTTCAATCTAAAGGGAATGACCACAAATTCTTTAAATGTTAAGAGTTCTTGAATGGGTTCCAGAAATGCCCGGGCATCGTTTCATTATTTTATATAATGTTAAATTCAAAAAAAATCGCTTTTACGTGATATTCTGCCAAAAAGTATAGCTCCATACTCCAATGTAGAACTTATTAAATTGTTGTGTTAAAATGCTTTCTAAAACCATACTGAAACTTAGGCCATAAACCATACCTTTCTAAGTAAAAAGTAATTCTGTTAGCTAATATCTTCTCAAAAATCTTCCTTAGTACACTGGATAGTGCTATAGGACGATAGCTGCTAGATAAACTTGTATCCTTAGATGGTTTCTTAATAGGGACAATATAAAATTGTTTCCAGTAACCAGGGATTTTACCATTGTTAAAGACATAATTCAATCCTCAGCTCAATGTTCTTAAAGTTATCTCTGATAGATTGCGCATCATCTGATAACTTACTTCATCTGGACCTGGAGTGTTGTTCTAATGCTTTAGAAGTACATGTAGTATCTCATCAAGTTCAATTTCTTTAACTAAATCAGCATTTCCCACAATGTTAGTTGTATCTTCCTTTAACTCATATAAATGTTGTTTAAAATTAGAGTATACAAAGTCTGGGGAATTGGTTTTTAGAAAACTAAACTGTAAATCAAAATGATCTTCAATTTTTGTATAACTGGATCCATTATTTTTACTTTCTCTACTGGTAAGTAGGGGAAGTATTGTATTCCACCCAAAAATTCGATGTCGAGATTTCACCGGAAATATGTTTTGAAACCCCCTGAATCCAAAAAAAAAATCATTTTTAGAAAAAGGTCCGTGTGTGTGTCTGTGTCTGTGTGTGTGTCTGTGTGTATGTGTCTTAGGACAGCATAACTAAAAAACGAAAAGTCGGTTAAAACCAAAGTTGGTAGTTAAGTTAAATGTCTTTCAAGGATGCGACACGAAGATTTTTAAGAAAATAGCCCCACCCTAAACTACCCTTTACACGGAACATTTTTTCGAAAATTTTGATTTTCTTGAAAATGGCTCTAAAGATTTTCATTAAAATGTCATATGGTTGAGATTTTGTTATGACAAATGAAATGTATATCTTGAACTTTCTGGCCATAGTCCCTGTAGTCGCATTTACTCTGGACGACTTTTGCATAACTGGTAAACTGTTAGAGATAGACCAAATCATACTGTATAAAAAGTGTAGATCTTGCTAAAATACACATTTTATGTCTAAATAAATTTTCTTGTAAGGTGAAACCACTTTGGAGATATTCCTTGCTATGCGTATGAGTTTCGGAAAACAAACTTTCGTGAAATGAATCATCGTTGTTCATTTTTAATTTCTCTACTGGTAAGTAGGGGAAGTATTGTACTCCACCCAAAAATTCGATGTCGAGATTTCACCGGAAATATGTTTTGAAACCCCCTGAATCCAAAAAAAAAAAATCATTTTTAGAAAAAGGTCCGTGTGTGTGTCTGTGTCTGTGTGTGTGTCTGTGTGTATGTGTCTTAGGACAGCATAACTAAAAAACGAAAAGTCGGTTAAAACCAAAGTTGGTAGTTAAGTTAAATGTCTTTCAAGGATGCGACACGAAGATTTTTAAGAAAATAGCCCCACCCTAAACTACCCTTTACACGGAACATTTTTTCGAAAATTTTGATTTTCTTGAAAATGGCTCTAAAGATTTTCATTAAAATGTCATATGGTTGAGATTTTGTTATGACAAATGAAATGTATATCTTGAACTTTCTGGCCATAGTCCCTGTAGTCGCATTTACTCTGGACGACTTTTGCATAACTGGTAAACTGTTAGAGATAGACCAAATCATACTATATAAAAAATGTAGATCTTGCTAAAATACACATTTTATGTCTAAATAAATTTTCTTGTAAGGTGAAACCACTTTGGAGATATTCCTTGCTATGCGTATGAGTTTCGGAAAACAAACTTTCGTGAAATGAATCATCGTTGTTCATTTTTAATTTCTCTACTGGTAAGTAGGGGAAGTATTGTACTCCACCCAAAAATTCGATGTCGAGATTTCACCGGAAATATATGCTTTGATGCCCCCTGAATCCAAAAAAAATCATTTTTAGAAAAAGGTTCGTGTGTGTGTCTGTCTGTGTGTCTGTGTGTCTGTCAGTCTGTGGACAGCATAACTCAAAAACGATAAGTCGGTTAAAAACCAAAGTTGGTATTTAAGTTTAATGTCTTTCAAGGATGCGACACGAAAATTTTGAAGAAAATAGCCCCACCCTAAACTACCCTTTACATGGAAAATTTTGATTTTCTTGAAAATGGCTCTAACGATTTTGATTAAAATGTCATATGTTTGAGATATTTTTGTGACAAATGAAATGTATATCTTGAATTTTCTTGTTATAGCCCCTGTAGTCGTATTTACTCTGGACGACTTTTGCATAACTGGTATACAGTTAGAGATAGACCAAATCATACTATACAAAAAATGTAGATCTTGCTAAAATACACAATTTATGTCTCAATAAATTTTCTTGTAGGGTGAACCATTTCGGAGATATTCCTTGTTATGTGTGTGAGTTTCGGAAAACTTAAAACTTCAGTGAAATGGATCATCGTTGTTCATTTTTTATATGTTAAGTGTGCAAAGACAACAGAATCTCAAAGCTTTAAAACATTTGACAATCGCACAAAGCCTACTGTATTCTAACATTCCCCTTGCACCTACAAGGAAATAAGCAATAAGATAAGTTGTACAAATGTTTATCTTAACTAACACGAAGAAGATATAGGAATAAGAGTTTGTTAGAATGGTTATTACAAGAGTAGAGAAAGTCATGTGAGTGCAACAGATCAGAATTTTAGAAAAAGGTCCTGTGTGTGTCTGTCACTCAGACTGTGGACAGCATAACTCAAAAGCAAAAAGTAGGTTAAAAACCAAAGTTGATATTTAAGTTTAATGTCTTTCAAGGATGTGACACGAAGATTATGAAGAAAATAGCTCCACCCTAAACTACCCTTAACAATGAAAATTTTGATTTTCTTGAAAATGGTTCTAACGATTTTTATTAAAATGTCATATTTGTCATATTTTCATGACAAATGAAATGTGCATCTTGAATTTTCTGGATATAGCCCCTGTAGTCGTTTTTACTCTGGACCACTTTTGCATAACTGGTAAACCGTAAGAGATAGACCAAATCATACTATATAGAAAATGTAGATCTTGCTAAAATACATCACTTATGTCGAAATAAATTTTCTTGAACTATTTCGGAGATATTCTTTGTTATGTGTGTGTGTGTGTGTGTGTGTTTCGGAAAACTTAAAACTTTCGTGAAATGGAACATCGTTGTTCATTTTGTTATATGTTAAGTGTGCAAAGAGAACGGAATCTCAAAACTTTAGAAGATTTGACTATCGCTCAAAGCCTACTGTATTGCAATATTGCCCTTTCACCTACAAGGAAATAAACAGTAAGATAATTGAACGAATGCTTATCTCAACCAGGGTTGCCAACTCGTACTATAATTATGGGGGCATACGATAATTTTAATGTTTGTACGATGGTTGTCAACCCGTACGATAATTATGGTTTGTGAATGTATGATAGTTCGATATCGGCGAAATATTATTTTCGCTGTTGTCACTCCAGCGAAGGGAAACTAATTACAAATAACACCACTTTTGTCCTCATTGTATGTCTCCACCCCATAGCTACTAAGCCTGCTAGCCTTTATCCTCTTATTGCCAGTGTGCCCAGGTCTGATAATCTCAATGAAGAAGGCACTGTTCAGAAAATTGATAATCAATGTGGAAAACTCGGAATACGTGATATTCCGTGTAAAATAAAGAACATGCCTGAACCTGGCAGTTTCTGGAGTGCTGTTAAACACATGTCGCCTTGGTGGACATACTGATTTCAAAGAACTGGCGGCCTTTGCATTATCAGTGGTTTCTTTGCCCCACAGAAATACTTCTTGTGAAAGAGTCTTTTTTTCTAAACTGGGTTTAATAAAAACCAAAGTTAGAAACAGATTGGCACTAGATACCGTAAATGAACTCATTTTGTCGTCTCAACTTATGAAAGAACGTGGTAGATCTTAAAATTTGCAAGTCACCGAGAAGATGTTAAGGTTTATCTCAACAACAAATTTGAGCAATGCTGCAACTTGCTGAACTTTTAGATGAATAGTGCGAGAAACATAAGTGCTAAAGTTTTAATATTTGTTGAGGTCATCAATCTTGTAAGTGGATATAATAAACATCATTACTCTTATATTTTCATAAGTATTATACTGATATTTACTTTCTCTACTGGTAAGTAGGGGAAGTATTGTATTCCACCCAAAAATTCGATGTCGAGATTTCACCGGAAATATATGTTTTGAGGCCCCCTGAATCCAAAAAAAAGCATTTGTAGAAAAAGGTCCGTGTGTGTCTGTGTGTCAGTCTGTGGACAGCATAACTCAAAAACGAAAAGTCGGTTAAAAACCAAAGTTGGTATTTAAGTATAATGTCTTTCAAGGATGCGACACGAAGATTTTGAAGAAAATAGCCCCACCCTACACTACCATTTACATGGAAGATTTTTCGAAAATTTTGATTTTCTTGAAAATGGCATATGTTTGAGATATTTTGATGACAAATGAAATGTATATCTTGAATTTTCTGGCTATAGCCCCTGTAGTCGTATTTACTTTGGACGACTTTTGCATAACTGGTATACCGTTAGAGATAGACCAGATTATACTATAAAAATGTAGATCTTGCTAAAATACACAATTTATATCTCAATAAATTTGCTTGTAGGGTGAACCATTTCGGAGATATTCCTTGTTATGTGTGTGAGTTTCGGAAAACTTAGAACTTTAGCGAAATGCAACAACGTTGTTCATTTTTTTATATGTTAATCGTGCAAAGAGAACGGAATCTCAAAGGTAAAAAAGATTTGACTGTCGCACAAAGCCTTCTGTATTCTAATATTCCCCTTGCAGCTACAGGGACATAAGCAGTAAGATAATTTGTACGAATGTTTATCTTAAATAACATGGAGATATAGGAATAAGAGTTTGTTAGAATGGTTAGTACAAGAGTAGAGAAAGTCATGTGAGTGCAACACATCAGATTTGTTTATTGTTGTAGCGTTTGCTTTATGATGTACGATAATTTTGAATCCAAATCTATAATTTTGAGTGGCTGGTACGATAATTTTACTTTTAAATGTTGGCAACCCTGATCTCAACTAACACGAAGAAGATAGAGGTATAAGAGTTTGTAAGAATGGTTAGTACAAGAGCAGAGAAAGTCATGTGAGTGCAACACATCAGATTTTTTAGTACTTCAGTTTTGAATAAATATTTAGGGCATTCCTTTGAATTTGCTTCATGTTCCTTGGAACAATTGATGCATCTTTCTGTATTATCTTTACAATCCTTTTCTGAGTGATGGTAGCTACATTTATTACAAGCTTCCTTTTTGCAGGTTTTAAATGAATGACCAAAAAGCAAACAATTTTTACACTGAAAGGGCTTCTCTTCAAATACATTTACCTAACATGATATGACATAAAGCTGGCCCTGTAGCGTAATTAGTAGAACACCTGCCTGCTGTGCAAGGGGTCCCGGGTTCGATTCCCGGCAGGGGGGCCAGAATTATTTTTCATCCTTCCCTGAGTCTGTAAGTATAATGGCGGCACCGTGGCTGAGTGGTTAGACCGCTCGCCTACCACCTAGGCGGGACCCGCATGTGGTATTCGTGGTGGACGAAGCGGCGTCTGGGCGGGTTTTCTCTGAGTTCTCCGGTTTCCTCCGCCATTCATTCCACCAATTGCTCCAATCATCCATTTCGCCTTCATCCTCTTCCTCACTATCATACGTGGTGTTGACCATCTGATTCCAGGTTTTCACACCGTCTGGTCCAGAGATCTCTCTGTTCCCCGACAGGCACTGGCTTGTAAGTCCTAGGGGGTGTAAGGGGGGGGGGTAATCAGGGAAAGAAGAAGAAATATATGTCATAAATATGTATTCTGTTGGGAAGCATTTGTGCTCTGAAGGTAGACAAGACAGTTACAGTGGGGAGCAGCTGAATATCACCCCTATTCTTTCCAGGTACTTTTTTGACAAACCTGTGCAGCTTTAGAGTTTCATAATTGCTATCATTTGTTGCTTGTTTTAGGATTTCTGATTCAGTTAGCTCAACATCGATTCCTCTTACAATTTCCTTTACAATACAGTTGTAGTAAGGAATGTATGAATTCACATTATATTTATCATCGAAATCTGAAGTTAAGAAATTATTGGCTTCTTGGAAATGGTTAAAATGTACTTCCATCCTATTCCTACCGATAGGTTTGATTTCGTTTACTTTGAATCCATTTTCGAATATTATTTTACCATGCTTCATAGGCTGGATCCTCTTTACATGGCGATGGTTACCACTGATAATAACAAAATATGGATCCACATCTCTGTAATTATGCAAGAATTTCTCACCTTTATTACTCATTATTTCTTTCTCATTTTTATCTACCATAATTCCTTCTACTGTATTCATTTCCTTATTTACACTTATTTCCATACTTATTAATTCATTATTACTGGGACCTACTACTTGCGACATTTAAAAACCCTAAGGGTGGAATTTGTACGTATTATTAGCCTATAGCTAATTATTAGCCTATATATATATATCGTTCAAAATGATCTTAATATACCAAAATAAGAATTATGCACTAACTACAACCAGCAGCTCAAAGGATACTGTAAAAACTTAAAACCAAATGAGGAGGACGCTCAATTTCACTAAACACACACTTCAAAACAACCGCCGATGTTGGAAACATCAAGTTCCCTTCTTCACGAATCTATGGATTTAATGGAACGTGCATCACAGAAGCTTAGTGTAGTTGCAGGAGATGTAGGAAGGAAGGTAAGTGAAAAATTCAAAGCTGTGCTAAATAGAAATCCAGGGTACTCTACGCTTGTGTCCATGTTTAAAGTGCTAAATGGTGACACTGTCGATTTACTAAAACATTTCCCTGCATATCAGATTCCTGTGCTAAAATATGCTCCCGCTTCTTTGTGCAATGTGGAGAGAAGCTTCTGTGCTTATAAGAACATTTTATCCGATAGGAGACAAATAATGACCCCTGAAAATATGTAAATGCATGTTGAAAGAAGCGAAAGACTCAAAATGAAAATGCCTGGTTGTTCATTGTATGTCAAGAGATAGAAAACTGAAAATGCATCCTCATTATAAAATTTAATTATTTTGAATTGATTGTTTTACTCATTGATAAATTGGTTTAGCATTTCAACATTGCTTTACCGTCCAAAATTTAAGTAAAATAATTATGTGAAATGAGTAATTTTAATAAATATAATCCAAAACACACTTTCATTTCGTAATTACCTACTTGAAAATAAATTTTAGGTAAATTCTGCATAATACAAAACATTTTCCCTATAGTTAATTCTATATTTAGTAAATTTTAACTCATTGTAATTAAATTACTTACTTACAGACCCACCAAATTAGAAGATTCTGGGTAATTTGTAGTCTGCATTTAGGTTTGAGGTGGTAATCTTATTATTTAGATTATTCCATAATTTTAAATATTTTGTTGATAATATTTCATTACATATTTTGATGTTTTTGTTACATAAATATGTGGATATTTTGCACCTTGATATTACATAAAAATCCGGGCTCTAGCAGTAAGACAATTTCTGCAAATCTTTGTGAATTAACGTAAAGTAAATAGAAGAATACCCATTTGTAAGAAAAAATAGTTTGTACAAGAGTGAACAGAGAAAGCTATGTGACAGCAACCCATCTGCTTTTTAAGGTTATTTTATTTCACCCCTCCTATATAATCTGGAGCCCCTCCTAATTTTCTGTCCTGGCTACGGGCCTGATTCCAATACAAGCTGTTTCCACCATATTACGGTTGTATTTACGAATACAAAATTTAGTGATAATTATTACGTGTAGGTGTTGTATATATCAGGGTTAAGTATTTTTATTTAGCTGTGTCCATTGCAAATAATGTAAGTCAACAAGACAAAGCAAAGCTTCCTGGAAAAATTAAGAAAATGTGTTTTCGGAAGAGTATTCCAATAAACAATTTGTAGTAATTGCCTATAATGCTATAATTAAAATAACTTGTTATAGTCAAGCAAATAAGCATTTAAGTTTACTTAACACTTTCTTGTAATATTGCACTGCGCAGACGATTATTATTTATTTTACAATGAACACTGAGGCAGGTATCGAATAAAATATGACGATCAGTGTGTTTAAATATTTAAAATTGAATCTTCATTCTATGTTTTATTTGTTGCCTTAATCTGTTATGGTGTGTTCAGGTGTGCAGTCATTGCTAATTCCTGCAAGTTTGCATGGCAGTTATATCACTCGTGTTTCTGCTATGAATTCGGACATCACATGAATGGCTGTGCTAAATGTGACATCCGCTAATTGAAACGTCAACCACCAACTAAGGATGCGTAAACTTTAATTCCACATGTCATTGTTGCTGTTACCATGCCTTTGGCCAAGCAAGGCAGTCCTCTTCGAGAGTCGGATGAAAACATTGACTTAGTTGATCCAAGAAGTGGGAAGTTTTAAAACACTATTCATTGATTTTACTCGCTACTCCCTCTCTACAAGAGCACGCTAGCCATCATAAAAAGGGCAGGTAAGCTACTTTTAGCACAATATTCAAAATGAGGTTTTAGAAATAACTGCTGAGTTCGACAGCACTCAACGTAAGCCAAATGGAACAAGTGCCTCAATGTGCTAGATATTTAAGATTTAAAGAAAGACATCCAGAAATCTGCTAGATTTCTACTGATTTTTTAACAATAGTGTGAAGACAGGACTGGCACGTTTTGAGGTAATAATAAATATATAGCAAAAGCGAAGGTTTGGATTTCAAAAACGGTAGAGGTCAGTCATACAACAACGGTGCCAACACAGCAGCAAATTACAAAGGGGTTCAATCTTGTTTGCAGAAGACAATGATCTAACATGTGTGTGTGCTACGCATTCATTGAATGGAGTTAATGCTGCAAGCCTGTTGCACGAGGCAAGGTACTATTTTGGAACTTCAAACTCGTTCAACTAATTCTTTGCATCATCCACTAATAGGTGGGAAGTTTGGCTTAAATCCACACCTGTTGTTCTCAAGCTAGGTGGTCAACAAAGAGAGAAGCTGCTACAAACAACTGGGAGGGATAGCTGATGCTCTGAACTGTTTGATATTGTGTTTGACTTATAGCACTGAAACAACAGAAGCTAATTATATTTTTAAAAATATAAAGATTTTTATTTGTTGCATTTTCTTGCTATTTGTACAAGGAACTAACTGGAATTTATGCTGTCAAAGTTTTTCAAGGAGGGGATGTCACTGCTGACCTTCTATGTATTTGTGAACAGACTTATTTAGAAGTTGGAAGAGCTAGAGAAAATGTCATGGAAGCAACCAGAGAAACTAAAATCATAGATGAACGGCTTAATTTGGATCCGCAGTGCAGAGAGATGAGAAAACGAAACAAGAGAAGAATGGTTGCCGAAGTCTGTGAAGGTATAAGTTATGCGTGGACAGCAGAGAAGAGGTCCCATACAGTTATTTTAAAGATAATTGACAGGATCTTAAATGAACTGAGGAGCAGGTGCCATAGCTTACAAGACATCAGCAAAGAATTTGGATTTTTTAAGTAATGTTTTTTTCACACAAGAGCCGTGCGTAGGACATGATTGGAAAGGGTAGAGTGAGACTGAAAAATTGGACGATATGACCTTAAATTCTCCAACTCACTCGCATTATTCCCGATAAACCACACAAGATCTCAATTTACTCTGAGATAACATACCTTAATGGCGACTTACAACGTGTAACTACTTAAGTCCCGGGCTTCTAGTATAACCAACTATGAGGTCAATTAATTGACGGGAATAACGCGAGTGACTTGAGGAATTTAATGTCCTATCTGCACGTTGCCCATGATAACTTAACGGTTAGAGCAGCCGGACGGTAGATCCGGTAGATCCGTGGTTCAAATCCCGGTCATAGCATTCAATTTTTCAGTCTCACTCTACCCTTTCCTATTTGGATTTGTGTTTGGATCTCAGCTTCATTCACTGACAAATGTATATCTCAAGTGCCGGCAACGGAGCTAGCTAACATTTATAAAAACACTGATTCGTAAGAGTGAACTAATGGCAGAAGTCAGTAGTTTGAAATACCTACTATGGTCTTGACTTAACACTAAACAATCGTATGAAAACAGCCACTCCTGCCAAACTTTTGAACATGATTTATGAATATGACCAATAGAACGTAGATCCCAATGTGACAACAGCAATAAGAATTGTCCTCACTTTGCCCGTTTCAGTGGTCTCTAATGACAGAAGCTTTGGCAAATTGAAACTGATAAAAACGTTATAACTACGTACATCTTCGGCAGCCAATGAATTCCCATCTCTAGAGGAAGTTAGGTTACACGAGAGCTACGGAACGACTTCTCGATAACTCTGTATTACCTCATTTTATTTTTATATCTGTATGACAATTTAAATTATTGCGCTGCATGCTGGACGTGCAATTGTAAAATTGAATTTACATTTTGTATTTTTGAGCAGCTAATTTAAAAGAATTCTAGCTTAAGAACATCTACGATTAAATAGTTTTATGTTAACCACATGTTTTTATTAAATATCAAATTTCAGATTGAATCTGTCATTTATAATTAAGAACAATAAATAAAACGACAATTTAAATACTGTAAATAAATTGATAACATAAATCTTTATTGGAAAAATGGCATTGCGTAACTCTCGAAAACGTGAAAAAATTAAGCATACGTGGGAGAATTGTGGGATAAGGGGGCACCGAACTCCATTCTTCCCCCAGGCGAAGAACCTACATCCGTCCCTGTTCCTGATCAATTATGTTCAATATCTTGAATATTAAATACGCCGTTAAATTTGAATAAACTGAGGTTCGAAGCAAATATATAAGATTTTAGGTCACTAAGTCATCTCCCCCCTCCTAGGGTAGCAGCGTATTATTCTGACTCCTCTGCTCGTCAAAAGCTCTGGAGTCCATCCTGCGTCTGTAAACAATCGATAGTACAAGCCAAGTGCTATTACGACAGTTGAAGGCAGGATGTTTGTTATAAATAACAGTGACTGACGCCTTTGGAACTCGAACAATGAAGTGTTTGTAAGATAGTTCCTGTTTCCTCAACGAAATAACATTTCGCAGAAGCACGTTTCTGCCATTCATTGAGAAAACTAATCATCACGGCTAGAGAATGTTACTATGCACTAACCTGCAACACAGTGGCGGCACTTGGGTGATTGCATACTCACAAATGCACACCCACTAATTTTTTACTTTGTCTACTGGTAAGTAGAAGGAAGTATTGTATTCCACCCAAAAATTCGACGTCGAGATTTCACCGGAAATGTCCCCCCGAATAAAAAAAAAGCATTTTTAGAAAAAGGTCTGTGTATGTGTGTGTGTGTGTGTGTGTGTGTGTGTGTGTGTGTGTGTGTGTGTGTGTGTGTGTGTGTGTGTGTGTGTGTGTGTGTGTGTGTGGACAGCATAACTCAAAAACGAAAAGTCGGTTAAAAAACCAAAGTTGGTATTTAAGTTTAATATCTTTCAAGGATGTGACACCGAGATTTTGAAGAAAATTGCTTCACCCTAAATTACCCTTTACAGAAAAATGGTTCGAAGATGCTGATTTTCTTGAAAATGGCTCTAACGATTTTGATTAAAATGTCATATGTTTGAGCTATTTTATAACAAATGAAATGTATATCTTGAATTTTCTGGCTGTAGCCCCTGTAGTCGTATTTATATCTGAATAAATAAATATCTGAATTTATATCTGAATAAATATTTTTGTAGATTGAACTATTTCAGACATATTCCTTGTGTCAGTTTCGGAAAACTTAAAACTTCCGTGAAATGGAACATCCCTGTTCATTTTTCATATGTTAAGGGTGCAAAGAGAACGGGATCTCAAAGCTTTAAAAGATTTGACTATCCCTCAAAGCCTACTATATTCTCATATTCCCCTTGCACTTACAAAGAAATAAGCAATAAGATCATTTCTGCAAATGTTTTTCTCAACTAACACGAAGAAGATACAGAAATAAGAGTTTGTAAGAATGGTTAGTACAAAGGTAGAGAAAGTCATATGACTGCAACACATCTGATATTTTCTGTATGTGAAAGTGTACTTACCTCTATAGTTATGTATACGAGAAGATCGAATAATGAACTTGCTCATTTAATCTTCCCGCGCCTTCTATGCCAAACACCAGTGCACTCGGTCAATGAACTGTGGAGGCGCATGAACGAGATTTTGCGATTGACGATAGAAACTTTACGGCGAGACGACGCGGAGAGTGAGGCAAAGCTTGTATTGCAGAGTACGGCGTGTTAACGTAGTATAATCGACAAGTCCAAGAGATGCGGTTATTACAGCGCAAGCGCACTGCGTTCTCGTTCAAGTTACATTTCATTTCGTTCTTCATTCTCCTTTCTAAGACCCTTTCTTTGCCTGTCGTTAGCGGAAGGGAGCTTGCGGGTTCGATCCCTGTGTGCAACCTTACTGACCCTGGGTTTTTTCGAATGTTTCCATGGATCACAGGCGAATGCTGAGAAGGATTTCCATATCCTCTGAATTTCCTGCCCCTCCATTTCGTTACATTATTATTTCACCCTTTATCCCAGTTGGTCTTTTCAGAGTTGGAAGCGTCGCGATAGCACCACAGCAGGGGAAAAATAATGCGCTTTGGAAATATCGTCCCCAGGATCGGAAGGTGAGCCTGCTGGTTTCCGCCCTCCTCCCATGGGATGGTACAGGCCGAGGAGGAAGGCGAACCGGTTTCCAAGTTCCACGCCCCCCCCCCCCTTGGGAATACGAATCCGACGGGTGGGAGAGGAACCGGGCTGAGCCAGCCTCCGCCGGGGTGATTCTAACTGGGAAAAGGTAGGGAATCTGCCACCTGCGCTGGCATGGCAACGTTCTAACCGCCTTTATGATGCATTCACCTCATCCATCCTCCCAGAGGGTGACCGTCCTGTACATAGGCACATAAGATCGCTTTTCGGTAGATATGCTAAGTCTCATTCCACAAGTTGTCACAGTCATAGTCAACTTGAAGTTTGTAAATTAATGTAGTCATTTTCTATATTAAAATGAAAGTTACGTTAATGTTGCAAACACATTACATCTATTTTAACAACCCATGTATATAATTATTCTTCATATCACAATTTACTTCATTTGGGGATAGTTATATTCTTATTGTGTTTATATTATTTATTATCTTAGACCGGAAGTTCAGGCATTATAAATCACTAAAATAGGCAGGCAAAAAGGCATTATAAATAGGCGAAATAGACATAAGAGGCATTATAAATACCAAAACAGATCTTTTTTCATTTTATCGTTAATGATTTTCATTGTGACATCGTAACATTCGGTTAGGTAACATTTTCGCAAACTTGACTCGCTAGGTACAAATTGGTTAATATACCTACTCGTACATCTTCAAAAACTGTGATAATGTAGGATTCTGTAATTTCAACAAAGGGATTCCGATGCTGAGGGAAGCTTTACATAGGTAAGTCGAATGCAAACTCGGATTTTCGACTCGATGTAACAATTACTGTTGGAAGCAAAGAAATCTTCCCAGTAGGCTTGGAAAGTGCAATTTTTGTGTTTGATTGTGCCGACTTTTTTTCATAATTCACTGACTGCTCTCATATTTTGCATGCGAGTACTTTACCGTCGGTACAAAATACGTCGGATCCAAAAGTATTAACGTAACTTTCTAATTTACTGCGTAAAGGAACACTAAATTTCGGCATCTTGCTGCTAGCTACAACAATGTTGCAATAAAAACTGAAGAAAAAAAAAACAACAAAAGTTAGACCCGCAGCCATTATTTCGTTTTAAAATAAACACAAGCGGTAATTCAACTTTCTGCTGTTGCAAGGAAAGTAATGAACTGAATGAAGGACGCTTATGTTGTCTGCAACTTAAAGACAATAATATACATTCTGCGAAGTAACTTTCATTGTCACGGACTAACGGTAATTGAAATAAAATGTATCTGAATTAATAAATAATTAATAAATAATAATTAATATAATTAATAATTAATAAATAATAGATAATAGATAAATAATTAAATAAAGGCAACAAAAAGCATTTATTTCGTAAAATAGGTATTTATATTTTAAAAAGGCAGAAAAAGGCCATATAAAACTATGGGATTTCAATCACAAAGTTATAATTCGTACAGATTCACCTTCAAATTGAAGATAGATTTGACACATTTAAAAAGGCAGTCTGCCTAAGTTCTGGTCTCTGTTTATTATGTTTGTGTTTCTGGTAGAAATTGCATGCAGTTGTGTCTGCCCATAACAGAAAGATTTTTGGTTTCTCCTTTGAAGAGGAGCTGGAAATTAAGACCGAAGGCGGACCGCTACCACCTACTAACTTACTTCAACTGACTAATTGTAAAGGGAAGACATTTACAAGAAAGTTAGCTCTTATGCTTTCCGTTCTTGTTTTTGCGAGTAAGAGAAACGGCACCTGGACAAAATAATGGTCGTGGTGATACTGGTCATTTAAAAGAAAAAATGGCAAAAGATGTGAGCTCGATTGCTCATATGAATTACGAATTAGAACTAAATATTTTGGGAATATGCATTGTGGCGCGCACGCGCAAAGCGGCCAGACTTATTGAACTTTCTTGTCAGAGCACTGCGTTCACTTGTTATCTGTTTACTAGAACAGCGAGATACTATTAACTTGGCTTAAGTCAGTAGTGCAACACAAATAGATGATCTCTCGCCGATATATGACACGTTGCTGTCCTGAAGACATGATTGCAACTGAACAGTGTACATACACTGGCTCGCTGTGTATGTGCGATAAATCTGCATAAGCAACTCGGCAGTTTCGCATTTTTTCCGATACGCCTCATGGGTTTGTCACCTAGTAACATACTGCATACCCACTGCGACAAGTCACAAGTCGCCACTGTTGAAACAAGTCGAAAAAAACTATTTCCGATAGCTGATTTGACTGAACGTTTTGCCCAAGAAACATCGAGTGTTTTACTCATTTTTCTCTGATATTGTGCTCCACAGAAGTTAAATATCATGTTTTTGGAAACATTTATGAAAGAACTTCGCGCTTTTGAACGATTTTTTTATATCGACGCATTAATCATTATAATATAAATCCGAAACCAACGTCCCAAGATAGTACGTGTCCAAATGGAGGCGTAACTTGAAAGAGTAATACGAAAGAAAGAAAAAGGCACTGAACGATACTTCTCAAGTAATTTGCAAATAAAATTAAACAATTAAAAGTTTAATATCTCTGTCACATTGGTGTCCGCTAGAGAGATCTACATTTGCTGTGATATGTTCTTCATGTAAGTTTATGCTACTTAGACAAAGATGGTTAACGAACTTAACTGAGTGATCGAATTGTCGCCTTCTTATTGAATAACTCTGTATCTATAAAATAGTTATCTCGTTTAAAATATAACTGATATATCTTTAAATCAAAGTGTGCATAAAATGAAATTCTGAGAAGGCATTACATGAGTTCATAGTCCTTCTGCGCAAGGGGTGGTTAAAATTCTTGTACTAACTTTAATTTACGCACATATAAAAAAGTTTAACACAAAAAAGTAAAATGCATTGTACTCTAAATGTAACAGTTGTGTTACTGCCTTTAAACGCTTAACCAGTTGAACGACGCGAAAGCTATATACAGAATGATTAAAATTACTTCCACAAACTTCGGGCATGGATTCCTTACATCAAAAGAATTATGTGCCCCATAATCTCGTAATTAATGAGAGTTTACGCTTATACTCATCAACACATAAACCTTATAACAAAGGCTCTAAATGGCCTCTTGATTCTAGACACACCAGCATTCATCGAATTATGGACTGTCGCACCATTTCAAATACTTCAGGATGGAGTCGAAATGGTTTCGCAGACTTCCATATCACGCCATCTGATACGGCCGTTTAGCCTCGAGTCCATTACCATTGCGCAGCCATACATAAAAATGTCTGCCTGCTCACGAAATGAATATCCGACTAATATAGTTTTATTTTTATAGTTGAACGAAACATGTGCAATTATCTCACTACTGACTGAGATGTGTACAATTGAAACAAGTTGACACTAAACAAGTCCCCATGGCAACACTTCACTTCATCACTACGTAGGATACAGATGAATGAGCGCATAAATGAAGTTGTGATCCAGTAGACCGTTGAATATAAACTTATTAATAAAGACAAAACAAAGGATTATAGGACATATGTTCATATGAACTATTTCTCTTCTTTTGATGTAAGGAACCCATGCGCGAAGTTTGTAAACGTTTTTTGAATCATTCTGTATAGTACTCGCACGCCAGGCATTTTGTCTGCTACCTGATGTTTATAACCAGGCCTTGCTAACTTTGAAGGTCACTGTGCAACTCTTTGTTTCCTACCAACACTACAGTGGGAAGTTCTTTACTTCGTTGTGAATACAAAACTTGGCAGCCCGCTACGAACTACATGCGTGGGAGTACGAGCATCCACGTGTTTCTCAAAAGTGTTTTATAGCTTGAGCATTGGAACTATTACACAACATTTTGTATCCTCTATCTATGGAATGTGATTCTGGACAATTAGTAGCTGAATATGTGCACATCCAGTATTAGCATAGTTATAGAAATCAGAGTGTATAATCATACTTCTAGTTTATATTTATTTATATTCTTGTACGCGTAACATACCTCCAATAGGATCCGACTCGTCAACCTGTATCATCCTGATGACTTCTCAGTTACACACCAGAATCTCCTGGAAAAGAATAGATACATTTAATTAGTTTCGCAAGCAAAGCGCTAATCAAAAGATGTTTAGTATTACTTTGAGGCACTTAAAAGGAAGTTTATGTTCTTCTAAATTGCAGCCATGGCCGAGCGGTTAGACTGTTTGGCTACCACTTAGGTGGCCCGGATTTTATTCCATGGACCCGCATGTGGTATTTGTGGTGGACGAAGCGGCATCTGGACGGGTTTTCTCCGGGTTCTCCGGTTTCCCCCGCACTCATTCCACCAATTGCTCCATCATCACCTTTCCAATCATAGATTTCGCCCGCATTTCATATCATCCTCTTCCTCACTATCATATATGGTGCTTGACTGACCACCCGTTTCCAGGTCTTCACTATGTCCGGTCCATAGATTCCTAGGCTCCCCGACCCTAGGTATTGGCTTGTAAGTCCTAAGGGGTAAGTCCTACATAAGGGGAGGGTAACCAGATAAAGAAGAAAAAGAAGAATATTCCATATAAAGGATAGTTTGGGGTAAGGTAATGTTTTTGAAACTTTACGCGTCGCATTTTTGGAAGGTGCTGAACCTAAATACTAGGTTTTGAATTTAACCAACTTTTCGTTGTTGAGTTATGCTGAGTACACACATGGACCTTTTAATAAAAGTGCTTTTTCTTTTATTCAGGGAATCTCAAAACGGTATTTCCAGTGAAATATGGACATCAAATTTTTGGGTGTAGTGCAATACCTCCTCCGCTTACTCTAGGAGAGCAGTAAAAAAAAAGTTGAAAAAGCATAAGTATTTGAACATTGAAAGCAATAATAAAGATTATCACTTGGCTGGCCCCGTGGCGCAGTTGATAGAGCACCTTCCTGCTGTGCTAGGGGTCCCGGGTTCGATTCCCGGCAGGGGGTAGGATCTTTTCTCCAGCCAAGATCATTCCTCTCCTTCCCTGAGTCTGGAAGTATGAATGAAAGAGAGAGAGAGAGAGAGAGAGTGTGTGTGTGTGTGTGTGTGTGTGTGTGTGTGTGTGTGTGTGTGTGTGTGTGTGTGTGTGTGTGTGTGTGTGTGTGTGTGTGTGTGTGTGAATTCTACGTATAAAAACCCCAAAGATCGAAAAACCCACTATTAAACGTGTAACACCATTTGCCAACAGGCAAGGCAGCCGATATGACCTCTGCAGTTAAAGGCGTAAATGGAACATTTAAAAAGAAAGATTATCACGGAGGTGATAAACCCATGGGCATAAAAGCTGTGCTTTCGAATTTCTCTTTGTGTAGTAAGACATTGTGTACACCTTACGGTTTACTAATTATACTAAAGTCATTCGGCTATTCTCAGAAAACTCCCGATATTCATTTTATTTGTCATGTAAATATTTGAAACATGTGGAAGTTTAATTAAAATCGTTAGAGAATTATTTATCAGAAAATATAAATAACGAAAATGTTGCCATATAAAGGTAAGGGATGTTCTTGAAAAGTTTGTTTCTTTAACTGACTTTTGTTTTTAGGTTATGTTGTTCAAACACAAACACACACACACACACACACACACACACACACACACACACACACACACACACACACACACACAGACACACACACAGAGAGAGAGAAAGATGCGCGCGCAGAGCTCTATCTTTTTTAACTCAGGGGTCTCAAAATGTGCATTTCCGGTGAAATGTGGGTTTTGGGTGGAAAACAATATCTTTTCTACCTATTAGGTCCGTTGTAAAGAAATTAAAAGGTGTGCTAAGAAAGAATAATGCTGAGAAAAAGAAGTTATCAACAAATTATTGCTTACTAAGAGTAGCACTGTAAGGAATGGTGTATAGAAAAAACATTGGGATAGAGGAAGAGACCAGATGACATAAATTGGTTAATTGGCTATAAAATGTAGGAGGTTGTATGTGCAATGAAATACCTGCCCTAGACTTGGATAGAGTACTACTACGTTACAAAAAATAGGGCACCGCCAGACAAGGAATGCAAACTTCTCGAGTTTGCACATCACCAAACAACAGAAACTAAAATAACTCGGATATAAGGCGCAGTTTGCGAAATCACCGCTATGTCTAGGCTATAGCGGGTGGAGAGCGCTGTGAAGAAATAACGACCAAATTAATGTCTTCGAAAGAATAAATACAGAAATCATGGCCAACATCCTGATTCCGTTCCAGATCCCTTTCAAACCCTGGTCTTTTTCTCTCTTCTCGTTTTCTTTTTAACGTACGTCCTAGTGATCCACATAGTTGTGCGCGTGAGATATAAGTATAATATGAAACAGCCAGAGTGCCAATATTTGAGGCAGAAAGATATAGGTGTTAAGTTGTATAAACAAAGTGGGATTTGAGACAGTATTTCGCCAATGTAAATAATTTATATTATGTCGTTTGCAGTTTCATGCGTGTATGTGTGTTTTATTGTGGTGGAATAAACACGTGTTAATTTTTCACTATGCAATATTCACTCACGTTAAAATGTTCCTGGTTTCGTAATTTAGAGAGACCTAAAAACTGTATTTTCGAAGCTTAGATTGAGCTAGCGCAACGAAAGCTTGCCAAACTGCAGGATGCGGAGGAGACTTTTCGTAAACCTACTTTACTGTACCGTTATGACGTTACAGCGTGACAGTATCCCTATGATGACCTCCAGTATCTAACAACGTCTCGAGGCGTGCATATTGCATCCGAAAAGAAAGAGGGAGACACGTGAGATGGAAAGTCATGTGACTCGATACTGAAGCCAATGATACGGCGTTAAAATTACGTTATTGTAAACCCATGCGAGCTATGACTGGGAAAATTGGCCAGTAAGAAGTAAGTTAAGTGACCTTCGCGCTTCTGCATGTAGGTATACCCAGGAAATCTCATCTTTGCATGCCAGTTTCGTCTAATAAGTGCTGTCAGTATTGATTGGCATTTTTGCATGATGTACATCATAGCTACACAGTTTCTCTTTGTGTATCTGTGTGCTTTTTAAGAACCGTTTGACGTCATCATCAGATAAGCTGTATTATTGACATTCACAACATGAGAACCTAACAGTTTCAAGATAGGCAGCAGCGCAAATGATGATTATGAAATCATTCTTTATATCTAACTTAAATTGGAATCCCTTCAAAACAGAAATACAGTACAAATTATAAATGTCGACCAAATTAATTTGTTAATGTAGTTCTAAATTATGATTGTTGACAATGATTGAGCCACGCAGCCTAGATAGAAATGAGTTCCACTATAGTCGCCGTCACGAATGGAGGCGGTTGTGCAGAAAACAAATATTCAACGACGTCACAGTTACATATTTTCTAGCCAACCAGGCGTGGTCTGTTTCAGACCGCGTGTGAGAGTACTTGCCTACAGTTTAACAGTGAAATTAAATAATTCCGAGCAATAAGCCCACTCCATTGTGTGATATAAGTTCGTTAACAGTTCCGACGATGGCAGAGGCAAAAAGCAACGTTCCGTTATTCACAGTCAAGCCAGAGAAATGGTGTATAATGTGTGCAAATACTTCCTGAGGAAGATCGGAAACAGTTGCAACGCAGTACTTCCCCTATTACCACCTACCTGCACGTTATGTGTCATTTACCGTCATCGTTCCTGACGGCTACTCTAGCAGTGAACCATGTACCACAGGTGCCGGTGATGATAAGTGAAATAATTACGGAGAAAGGAAATGTAGAAAGGAAACGTTCCAGGCCTAAACTACTTCTCCATCTGCCAGTTATGAAAACTGGAAGAAACCTCAGTCGGGAGTATGATCCTGGCTGGATTTGAACTGCGGAGTCCATGCTTTAACGATTTCGGCCACTGTTGTAAATAGCGGTCCATTTAATATAGTATAACGATGCCCTTCTTTATAAGGTAAAGTATTCAAATAAGAAATACTTTCCCAAGTTCAGCTATTAGATCTACCAGTATAAATACTTCTTACGCTTGGATGGTGTTTTGCACCAAGACAGTGCTGCCATCTAAACTGTTGCCTGGACCACGTCACGGCAAGCAGGCTTAGGAGGGTGAGAGGATTTCATTTGGAACAGCCGTTCTTTTAATTGTCTTCACTCCCTAAACATTATCATAATCGAATGGCAAATGAGTATCTTAAAAGAGAAAAAGACGAAAAAACTACTTAATTTCGGCTTACTAAGTCAATGACACATCGAAGCAGAACACAATTCCTCTACTCTGAAGAGAATAAAAACAGTTCAGCGCAACACGATGACTTAGGACAGAATCTCTGTCATTGTCATGTTTTCGGTGGAACACCTCATTATTCACATAACTAATTTCAACCGAAGCAAGTGAAAAATCTGCTGCAAGAAAGGATAGGCGAATAGATGTCCTCTTCTATAGTTGAGTTAATTCTTTAATATGAAATCTCACGTTAGTTCGAAAAGCATTGTACTTCTTTTCATTATCAAATTTGGGAATTCACTGTAGTATTCCCACAATTCTAATTATACAAATACAATCTTAACCCACTAAAATAATAAAATAAAGTAAATATAATTAATTCTAACTATATTTCTCACAATTATCTTGGTTACTGCAAGTCAGCAGCTAATCCAATTGTATACCAACTAGAA